>JAKSZP010000072.1:0-237661 GCA_022478985.1 Massospora cicadina | reverse complement strand
ATGCCTCAGGTTTTCTACACCCTGCTGGGCTCTAATCCCTCTGGAATAATGACTAGTTCCCTGTCATTGGGCCTGTGCACTGAGCACTGCCACGCTGGGAACTGAGAGTTATAGATGCTCTCCTTACAAAGAAGACTATATTATTACTATCAATAAACTCTATAAAGTACAAATTATTGTAGAATAAGATAACTGTCCTAGAATTTTCTAATCAAACTAATTGATACCCAAAATAATTACAATTTACCATAAATTAATTAATTAAAGTGAAATATAGAACACTATATAAAGAGAAGTTGCCTGACCAAAATGGTCTCAACATCAGTTCTGCAAGCTAATATATAGAAATCTTTGCAATTTTATTTCAGAATTATTTTTTGCATCATCATCATTTTATTTAGTGATTTATTGTTATTTAGTTATTCCAATAGGGTCAATGTTTTAATAAATGTTGAATGGATAACTGGCTTTCATTAATAGATTCATTGGTTTTGGTTAAGTAGCTTAGTGATTATATGGGTGTCATTAAAATCAATGGTTTTTAAGTCTATTGGTAGTTATTTTGGTATTTAGTTGCTTTTCTTGGTTAAATACTTTTTTCTAGGAACATTTACTTGGTTAATATAGTATAATTATATCTCAAAATTACTGAAGACCATCTACTAATAACTAAGCCTAAAAATAATTATTTAGATTTATCTAATAGTAATATAAACCTTAAAATGATAGTACCATAGCTAAGATTTGTTGATATTGCAATATATTATAAAGATTACTTTATATTAATATTATAAAAAAGAGTGCCTTATTTTTTCACTATTATATTAAAATCTCTAAGAATGCTTAGACTTTATTAGGTAGGAATATAAGAATGAGATGGATAGTATTTAAAGCTTTACTTATAAAATATCAAATTTTGTATATAGTATCTATAACACTTTAGTTAATGTTAAGATAAAAAGTTTAAGTTATACAAGCTATGACAAAAAGTTTACTCAATAAATTATATTACTTTTTTCAGTAATGGGATATAAGTTAAAAAATAAATGCAAAAATACCTTATTTGATAGATTGTAAATTTTTAGATTATAGCTAAGTTAAAAATTTTTAAAGCCTAGAAAAAAGGTTGAGTACTAAAATATTAACACAAGAAATTATGTCTTTAAGCACTATCTATAGTTACTTTAAGTAAGGGTGAGAGGAAGTTTATAGATAATATTCTAAAAGTATAATAAATTAACTAATTAGTTATACTAAAATTAGGTTATAAATTACAGGGCAGAAAAAGGTATGATTTTGAGAGCCTTAGATATAAAAAACTTAGGCTTCTAGATCACAGTTACATTAAGCTTTAGTTATGTTTAAAAAAAGAAATTATAAACATCAAGCCCTTTAATTGTAAAATTTTAGTTTTTCATAAAATTGTTTAACAGTATAAAGTAAGGGGTAGATTAAGGAGCTTATAGAACTAGACCTTTAATGATAAAATATAATTTGTAAGAATTTTTAGATTTAAGTGAAAGGCTAGTAAAGGGGTATATGCATAAGGGCCCTAACAATATAAAGTATAGCTTTTAGATTCTAACTAAAGCTAACTTTAGTTAAGGTTATAAAAAGGGATTATAGTATCCAAGATCAGCTGTAGAAATTAAAAAATATTTTAATTGAACCATATCTAATTTAAAGTAAGAGTTAAAATTTGAAGTTTAAAGAAAATAGAGGTATGGCTATCTATGATATAATTAATTTCAAGAGATATATATTTATAACTAATGGTTAAGAAAGAGTTATAGTATAAAAGCCATAACTTTAAAAGCATTAGTTCTTGTAAGATCAATTTTATGGAAAGTTTAGTATGTGTTAGAAAAGCTTTTTTATAGGGGCTATTGATATTGATAAGTTTACATATCTTAAAAATACTTATGCCTGACTTTTGCTAAGGTTTGATAAAAAATGGATTTATGAGAAGAAGCTTTTTGTACAAGATAATCAGTCTATACTTTATATATAAGATAGTAGTTAGAATTTATATATATAACAATAATACATTTGTGTAATAAAATTTATTATACTGGTCTAGAAAATTAAATTTGTCTCATTCCTTTATGAAAAAAATGATTTAGAGCTTTTACCTTATGGTAAAAAGCTTAAGTGCATGATATATGTCTTTCACCCACCAGGTAAGTGTACCATTATTATGGGTAATGACTAACTGATTGTTCATACTGTGCCAATGTTGTGCCTTTCTAGAAAGTAAAATACATTATCATGCTCTTAAGATTTTGATTTTGGCTAAGGATACTTTATCTTTTTCAGATATTATGAGGGTGTGTTAAGTAATAAAGTAACTAATAAAAAAATATATAGTATCAATCAGTTGATTTAATTGGCCAATTTATAATAAAATTACTGATTGCCATCTACAATAAATCATTTTAAATCTATTAAATCTAGTTGATTTTATTGGTCAACCTATGCAAAAACAATCCACACCCATAATCATTTAAGCTCATCAGGTATGATCTCATACTTTGAACTTACCCCCCAGCTATAGGATATATATCATGTCAATAGTCATCCTAACCAAATTGGGGCTGAGGAACAGAAATATGATAAATTGGTGTTGTTTCACACATCTGTAACCACAAGCAAAGATATGGTAAAAGTATATTAACTTGTTTTTAAACCTGTTCTGGCTAGGATAAATATAATTTCCTCTATCCCCTCTTATCATTATTTAATTAATGATATGGAGATAAAAGGGAAGATTTAGGTGGTTATCATAATGTAAACACCATAGAAGTTTTCTTAGCCCTTTGTTCAGAGAGATATATGTATGTACAAAACTCTTCCCCTCAGAATCTTGCCATCTATCTATTCATTGGCGTGCTTCTGATTTATGTGGTTTTTATTTGTAGTCTACTTTAGGGCATCTCTCATTACATTCTAACAATAGTTTGAAAGCATAGATGAATTCACTTTCCATAATACTTTCTTTATATTGATTATCTTTATAGAAGTACTCTCTATGTTTTCCACTCAAAGAGCCACAACCGCTTGAAAAGAAGTCAAGATGAGAGTTTAGAAAGTGGATTTTCAGTGACATATCAAAAATGGCTCTTGGTATGTCCTCAAATTATCATTAATAGCTGATTGTACATTCAACTCTTCAATATACCAAAAAATTGTGAAAAGCTTTTAATGCTTCCCAGATTGCTTGTTCCTTTCTCTCACATGTATTACAAAAATTTGTGGTGCCCAAGGTTTTCCATATTTGTTTTACAGTTGGAGTAATGGTAATATGCTGTCTTTATTGATGGAGTCAATCTACACTTTTGAGATGTAAAAGTCACTTCACTGCACACAGCAAAAATTACTTACACGATAATTATATTTTACAAGGCATATTTAAGTCAAATTAATTGAAACATAAGCTAAATAATAACTAGGGTAAGAAAATTTAGGTTGAGTATGTCTTTTGTACTCCGAAAATAAATAAAGGGTTGTGCTTGTTATATCAATTTCATATTTACCTTTGAAACCAGAATGTTCTTAGAACTTTACAACAATCCAGTGAGAAATAAGAGACTAGTAAGTTTTCCTAAGCACAACAAAACTTTTATGTAAACAAAATGACTTCTCTAGGAACAAAATAACGGCTACTTAGTGCTGCCAACCTGTATTTGTAACAAAATTAAAAACTACCAACTTTATAATACATCTTGTCATAAAAATTTATAAAATAAATCCTGTATTTTAAGAGAATGAAAGCTAACTAAACGTTTTAAACATCATATTCGTTTAATTCACATCAAAATGAATAGGAATACCTATGTTTGACTCAGAAAGCTTTAGTGTAGACCAGTGTTATCAGTGATATAATATTTTCAATATAAAATTCTAAAAATAACCACTTTTCTTATGCACAATATTGGGTTTTTGACGAACGTAATTGTCTGACAACAGGTTTGTAAAAGCAAGTGATGTCGAATTTGACAAAATGGATTGCATGACTGTTGGTATGTTCAAAAGGTGCCATCGTATGATTTTATTGCCATGTCCTAGAAGGCATTATATTCACTCTACAAATACTTTATAGCTTATCCTAAGTATTGATATATTGAAAATGGTAACTTGGCATTCTAAATTAGACCTTCCTTATGAAAAAATTATTTATTTTACCATTATTTTATTTTCACTCAACCAATTCTTTTAATTATTTGTTTTTTTAAGCAAGTTTTTTTTCTAATCTTCCATTTAAGTCTATGAGAAAGCAAAAAAAGAAACGAGCTGTTCGCCAAAATTCAAACGTTTTTGCTATATTTGATCAAAAGCAAATAGCAGAATTTAAAGAGGCTTTTTCTATGCTTGACCATGATGCAGATGGGTTTGTTGATAAAGAGGATCTTAAAGACATGCTAGCTTCGCTTGGTAATACTTTTTTTGTTCTTATACTATGTCTTTGGTTTTCCTTTCATCTAGTGTTCAAAGGACTACTTTTTGTTTTTAACATCCTTACTCTTAATACTTTTGTTTGCTCCGGCATATAAGGACCTTTTTTCTTTGTTTTATGTACATTCATCTTGTGTTTATTTTTTACCTTTGATATATTGTTTTCGACTTCATCTTATTTGTGAGTTACTGTTGTTTGTCTTTTTTATTTAACTTACTCATTATAAAGAATTTCCTTTTTTGTCTATTATGGTATAGATTAACTTAATATAATATTAATAGGGCAAACGCCAACCGATGAATATATTGATGATATGATAAAACAGGCTCCAGGAAGCATCAATTTTACAATGTTTTTAACGCTTATGGGCGAAAAGTTGAGTGGTACCGATCCCGAGCAAGATATTTTGTCTGCGTTTGAGTGTTTCGATGACGATGGAAATGGCTTTATAAATGCGGATAAACTTCGAGAGTACATGACTACAATGGGGGACAGATTCACTGATGAAGAGGTAAGTTTAATGAAAGCACTGTTATAAGCAATTTTTAAATAGCTTTAATGGTTGTGCTGAAACAATATTTTATTTGCTAATTTTCTGAATTAGGTGGATATTATGTTTAAAGGGGCTCCCCTTGACCGGAACAACAAATTCAATTACCGAGAGTTTGTTAGAGTATTAAAACATGGCGAATAATATGGGGATAAAGTCTGGACTATGTCGAATGGAGAGAATTCAAACTATGACTTAGAAATTTTGATTGTGCCTTTCATCCTATAATGTATTTATAACTTGGTAGGCTTGGCTTAAGCTCAGTTTAATCTTCAATCTTTTTCAAATTTTAAAGTGGTTTAGCTTCGAGTAAAGTATGCTTGTTCCACTTTAATAAATTGCTCTGTTGGATGTTATGTGAGCTAATTTTAGTTTTATCATCGAAGTTTGATTATTTCTAACAATTTGATATAATTGGTATTGCCAAGAGTGCTTACTCGTAGTAAGTTTTTATTTGCATTACTTACTAAAGTACAGTTAGGTTTGTTAATTTAAGTTTATTTAAATCAATGAGATTAGGTGTTAACTATATATTTGTATGGTTCAAAGATGTGGACTTGGGCATTTAAAACCAACTCTACTATTTAGAAAGAAGTTTAGTCCTAAAAATATAAATAAAAAACAAAAATACAAACTCATTTTCATGGCTGTTAAAATTTTAATATTTGATTATAACTCTTAGCCAAAATGGTTTTACATGCAATTACTACTATAAACATAATATGTGTGTAGGGTTCTATTATTATTAATGCACGAAGATTCAAAGCTAAATGTCTTACCTTAGTTTTTATTGCAATATTTTATAATGTTGAATTTCACGCTGAAGTTGCTTTAAAGAATTATTATTGGAAGGGTTATAATTGGTAAAATGTTAAACTAAAAAAATCAGGCTAGAGGACAATATGTTATGATCTCACATAAGAATTTTAGTTACAATAAGTTTACTGAGATTATGCATATTAATCCTAGTTCATATTATAAAGCCGTACAGAAAATGGCTATCTCAGTTATAATACTATTTACTAATTAAAGATTATGAGAAATACAGGTGGTTAATGTTTGTAAAATTTATGACATGTATTCAAGTGATAAATAACAGCCATTAATCTGACCTTACTTAACACTTTCATGCCAGTTGACACCAACATGTTGTCACGTGCAAACCAACCGTTAGTTGCCGGTGGCAACATGTTGGTGTCACCGAACATGAAAGTGTTAAGATAGAATTCTTAAAAACATTATAAAAGGCAATCATTATTGAGATACAATAGAAAGGCGAGATATAATTTAATAACTTGTTGGACAATATTGTTAGTTTAATTTTATTCTACTCTAAATATGCTAACACATAGTTGATTATCTTCATTAGACTAATTATTTTTGTATCCTAGTGCATTAATACCATTTAGTATACGTCTTTTCTTATACTTTAATTGGATATAAAAGCCAAGGATAAAATATGTACCCCCATTATGACAGTTAGCTACACTTGTTTAGAAACATATAACTTTTTACCTATCTTATCATACTTTAATGCATATATACTAAAGTTTAAATTCTATATTGTAATTAATAGTACTACTAGAATATAAATCTTAACAAATTTGAAAAATGAGGGATTGTTAGGCACTAAAATATCCTATAGATTAGTCATCTAAGTAAAATATACTTACTTAGTAATATTTGGCCTTTGTTTTTATTATTTTATTATACATTATTCATGGAATTTGCTATTTCAATCATATAAAACTAGCGGTCCACTGTAGTTGGTTTAGATATAGGTTTTGTAAGTAGTACACTTAGTGCAGTATAAAAAATATTAAGATTTCATTATTTATATAGAATATAATTTTATCTGTCTTTTCTTATGTTTATAATCATTTAATGTCAGCTTCTATGACAAAGAGATATACAAAAGAATACAGAAATGACAACTAAAAGTAAAACAATTTTATTTATAATGCAAATTATAATTGGTTATAGTTTTTCATTACTTAAAGACCATTTCATAATATACATGGCTGGCTAAATTAACATCTAGTTTAGCATATATATATTTAAAATGATAAGATAATTGAGGACCCTAATAGACTAGAAAGTAAATTGTCAATACTCATGGCTTCATTAATCACTTTATATCTCTCACAATTATTTAAATTCTCTTTTTATTTATAGATATTTGAAAAATATTTCCATAAACAATAAGATTTGTTATTTTATTATATATTGATTTTATACCTTATTTAAAATAAAAAAATCATTTTTATAGTTAAGCAAGTTGAATTAGGTAGTTCTAAAAACATAGATACTTTAGTATAATTTACACCAAGTTGCTAAGTTCTAAGCAGGCATGCATGTCATTCTTGTAACATGAGACCTGATGAATTTCTCCTAGTCTTAAGTGATTCCTTTAGTACTTGCACACTCAATATGAGCCCAATATGAAGTTACATCCTTTTTGACTGATTTTGTAATTACATAATTGACTTAACTTTGAGTGACCCCTTATTTTATCCTTTATATAAATGAAACATTATCAACTAATACTGACATAAGAATACCTGTTTATTTAGAATAATATGAGGTAATTATAACTCAAGGATAAGGTCTGAAAGTTTTAAATTTATATAATACCTTTCAGTAAAAGTAAAAAGGTTAATCTATATTTGCTTATTATTAATCTCAAGGGGTGTTTAGCCTGGCAGGATAATCTATGCTTCCATGCTAGTGCATGTTTTGTTCACTACAAGTTTGAACCCTATACTGGCTAGAAAAATTCTCAGTGTGGTATATTTGTCCCAAGGTTGACCCACCTCAAAGATTTTTTTCTTTCTTTATTTTTTTCCTTTTTTCTTTTTTAATAGTAATCTCCTAATGTTAAATTCTGCAAACATCCACTTTGTGATTTAGACTAGTGCTCTCCTTACTTTGATCCTCTCAGAGTATATAGAACCCTTCTTGTGGTTCTGTAGGTTGATTAATGTTGTCCACTAGTGTTTATCTTAATATTATAATCATTTTTCTGAATGTACAATGGAATGCTAGTCAGGTCAGTGGTGATATATCATTTATACATTACTTGGTCATTCAATTGTATGAACATATTTTTATAGTTTGATCTGTAATCCTCAGACTAATTATCTATTTTTTGATAATTAAAATGACCAGTAATTGTAATTTTTAGGTGTTGATCAGTTAATGCTCAGATCAAAGGTGTAGTCAGTGTGCTGACCTCAGCTCACTTAACCTGTGAGGCTAACTTTCTGCTCAGGGGGTCTGATCTGTGCAGATTAGGCACCAGACAACCTTTACTAACATCACAATCACTTGTGCTACACAAATTTTCCTCTGATGCTACCCCTTGAAGCATTGATCACTTTGATAAACTCTTTGCACCCATGGTGAACTTCTTGACACTTTTGAACTAAACTGTGACATACTTTTTTCCTCAGTACACAATGAAGATGTATTAACCCCTCTTTTTGGCAGCTCTTCTCCAAGGTATCTACAATATAGAGAGTCTTCTTTAAAACAGGAAAGGTCCCAGACTGTTTACTGAACACAGATTATTTAGATTATCCCAGACTGTTTACTGGAGACTACTAAACTTAATTATACCAAATGTGCAAACATAAAGGATAAACTTGAGATTTTGTGAACAGTTTTTTTACTATAGTAGAATGTGAAGTATTTTATACTTCATAGGAAAATCAAGATATAAAAAATGAATGTGCTATTGAAAAGTAATTAGTATTTGGGGCTTCAATATGAGGGTTTTTCAAGATCCTCTAGTCAGATGACATCTGACTGCTGCTTTGGTGGCCTCATCCATTTGGGCCAATTCCTGTAGCATGAGCTCCATCTTACAGTGGATATTTCTGAACCGGGATGTTCAAGGGCCTTTATACTATGTCCCACTTCTGGGGGTTGGACAATTGTACCTTTCTGAAATATTAATTCATTACCAAATTTAGTAATAGCCTTTGTGACTTTGGGTTTGAGCAATGACGCTCCTATGATGCACCTTGCATCATAGCTTCTAATGACTCACAAAATTAGATGGTTTCCCAATTTGGTAATATTCACCTTTAGATTTTGGATGCTCACATTGGCATAATTAAGTTTGCTCATCGTTTTGTCACCAGTGGAATGAAAATTATTTCAGACCCCTAACAGTATATAAGGAGGTCAATCTTCATATGAAATTTTGTTGATGACGTTGTCTTCATATATCAACTCATCTGACTGCTCAGAAGAAAATTATTTTACATGACATCATCTTATCCTTGCTGAAAATTATTTTTCATAATATTCTGATTTAACTGAAAATTCTTTTGCTCACCCTTAATTATAAAAGGGCCTCTCAATTCTCCATCTGTGATGGGTTGGTCACCAGTACTTCTGCCAGTTTGAAAGTTGCTTTTACTCATTCCACTGGTTGAGGAATGACTAGTTGCACCAGTCGCAGCCTTATCTGCAACACTTACCTTTCCAAGATGAGACCTGGGGAATGATCTGAGGTGCCAGGCGTGCACCTTGTTAAACACAATGTTGGTATGTTCATCTTGAATGAAGTTTTCTGATGCTCTCTGTTGAAGTTTTAGCCTAATCAATTGGGCCGGTTCTTCTTCTGAGATAAGTTGGAGTTTCAAGCGCCTATTGTATGGAGATGATAGACCAGACAGTGACAATAATTAAGATATAAACTACTTGGAAATGACACTTCAAGGGTGAATTCTTTTGTCATTCACTCACACAATGGCTTGCAACCCTAAACCCTCTGATCCCAAGTAATTCCTCGACTTAATACAATGATATTGTATTAAATACAAAAAACTTGTATATTAGACTACAAACTTTTAGTGATAAAAGGTTGTTTTTATTTATATGAACTTGGAGATAATATATAGGTTTGATTTTAACCACATCTCACCCATGAAACCTCATTTCTCAGTGGCACTTAGCCAGTGAAACACAATAAATTTATCTGAGGGTCTACAATCTACTAAATTCTGGGGTAACTCTAAATGGCCTCAGGGTCAGTATCTAACTGACAGTTATCTTAAGACAGCATTTCTTTTTTTTAGTAATAGATGGTCCCAACCAAGACAGCATTTCTTCTAAAACGTTTAATAACAGCTAAATCATTGCTTCTCTTGAGCAGTTGGTAGCACATACCAAGGTGATTTGTACCACTAATTAGTAATTAATTTAAAAAATTAATCAGCATTAAAAACTAATTTTGACATAGACCATTAAAGCCCATGAACTGGGGTCATTAAGTCAATTATTATTAAGTTTAACTTAACCAATAAAGCCCCTGGGCCTGTGTCATCTTAGTTGATATTATTAAGTGGAATTGTTAGGCCACGGATTCCAAGTTTTGCATATACTTAGGGTATTTTTGATCTATAATTACTGATATAATTGATATAGTCCATATTAAATTAGGCATAAGCTAATATAATATGTCCCTATTAAACTACCTGACAATTAGGTCCAGTAAACTAATCACTCTCTTTGTTAGGATGGTCTCAGGCGCAATCTAAATATTCTATAGTTTCTCTGATTGCGTTCCTTTCAGTTTGTAAAAAAAACCTTATCACTTATTCTAAATTTGGGTATCTTAGTTCTTCTCTGGCTCTCACATTGGTTTGGAGGGAGGCTTGTTTCAATGTTGCTTGAAGTCTCTAACTGTATTCTTATAACTCTACATCTATTTACTTTTAGTAACTCCTGTATAGCAGGCTTTTTTGGTCTTCTGATATTATTGGTGCCAGGAGGGTTGGCAGCGTGGCTTCTCACCCATACAGAGCTTTGAAGGGGGACATCCCAATCACTTGATGATGGCTTAACAAGTAATCCAACAACGCTAATGGCAGCAATTGGTCTCAATTTAACTTGTATAAAGAGCCATCTTATTTAAGGCCTCCTAGGGGTCACATTCACTCTTTTGACACTTCTGTTGGAGGATGGATTATAGGGTAGAGAACTGCTGCTTCATCCCTACTAGTTCCACCAGTTTCTTCACCACATCCAAGATAAAGATCTTTTCATTGTGTGGCAGTAGAATTTTAAGGCATCTGTGTCTTGTGATCACTTGACTCTAAAAGAAATAGGTAGTGGAATTTGCGTTATACATCTTGACCATAGAGGCTTTGAACCACTTAGTGAAGTGGTCAATTGCTACTAGAATAAACTTGGCCAGACTGGATGTTGTTGACAGCAATACCACCACATCAATATAGATATTGCTAAAAAAACTGTTATAAATTTGGCAAAATTGTTGAGATACACCATAGGGGTTTTGCACAGGGTCAATCCCACTGAACAATAGAATGGACAATATGGAGATCGTCAGTCCTTGGAACACACTCAGATAAATAAATATAACATAATAATATAAAACAATAACCCCAATAAACTTTTTTATTTAATGTAATATATTTAGCAGATCCTCGCTGCTCTGCTCTTTCTTCCCTAATAAGAATCCTCCTCCATTCAATCGTCTCATCTCACTTATATCTCAGCAATTTCAGATGATACCATTTCCTCAGCTTAGCTATTCAATTCCGCCAAATCTCATTTGTTCTAGCAGATTATGGTATTCAATTCTCTATTGCCTTAGTTTGAGGAGATTTACCAAATATCTGTCATGCATTGATATCTTATAATAGCTTAATTTATAAACGATCCAATAATCATCCATTTGGAACTAATATTGCCTCATCCCAAGGCGCTCAATTTTTTGTACTCTATAATTAAGGTCAGCGGAATCTAGCCTATCTGACATGGCTATTTTGGGCTTATTGTCCAGTCATATTGGCATCTTGACAGGTGCAGTGTGAGGAATCAACTTATACTTGAGTCAATTATCCAGTGTTTGAAAACTGGCACAAGGTACACACAACTCCAAGGCTTATTGTACTTCATCAGACATGCACTCCCAATAGAATCTCTCCTTGTTTTATGTCAACATCTTTTGGATTATCCATGGCCCACACGCTTGTGAGCTTCCATCACTATCTCCATACAATCAAAGGCCAGTTTTATGGTAATAATAATTTTGAACCTTATTTTGCAGATTTCCATCAACAAGAGGGGTGTTTTTAGAACAGCTGTGAAGAACGCTCTTCACTTCCACAGTTTTTCCTTCCAGTCCTTTTCAAGAAGCCCAATTAAGTTGTACAGGCGGTTGCTCTCTGGCGCCTGCAGGTGTAATACTGGTGATCTCAACAAGCAAACCGCGTTGAAATGTTTGTCTCTTACATGATGTAGGTTTTTGAAATCATACCCTTGGAGGAGAACAGCCCAACGGGAAAGACGTCAATTGGGATACTTCATATTTCTTAACCAGAAGAGTGACGCGTGATCCATGACTCTTTTAGATGTACTTCATATAATTAAAGTCTGATATAATTGACTGCTCTGACCACGTCCAAACACTCATGTTTGGTAACTGTGTAATTCTTTTCAGCTTTGTTGAAAACTTTGAAGTGATACTCAATTAAGTTATCTACCCCATCTCCATCTAGTTGCGCTAAGCTTGAACCAAGTCCCACATCACTGGCATCAGTGTACAGATAGAAGGTCTTGTTGTAGTCTGGATAGACTAAGATTAATGCTTTTTCAATTGTTTCTTTAACTCTGCAAATTCCTGCTCCTGTCCATGCTCCATAAAAACTTCATCTCTTTGGTAAACAGGTAGTTAAGGGGAGCCATTAAGTCCACAAAATGGGGGATAAACTGCCTGTAGTACCCCGCCATTCCAAGGAAAATAGAACGTCCCTCATACTATTGGGTGGAATCATTTCCCCAATGGAGGTCGCTTTCCATCTTGAGACTTAGTTCTGGCAAGCTAATCTCACGCTCTAGGAACTCCAGCTGTCTCTTCAAGAAAGTAAACTTGCTGTGCTTCAGTTTTAGGTTGTATGGATGCAACAACGTGAAGACCTCTCATAGGCGTTGCAAGTTTACTTAAAACGTTAAACTGAACACAGTGTGTCATCAAGGTATACCAACACACTCAGTAAACTCAAGATTGCCAAAGATGTGATCCATCACAAGTTGGAAGGTTGCAGGGGCGTTACAGAGCCCTGCAGCATCCTCGTAAGTTTAAACAACACCTGGCTGCTGATTAAGGTGCATTTCTCCTGATCCTCAGATGAGAGCTCCATTTGCTAGTAGCTGCTGGCTAGATCCATTGTCAAAAAGTATTTTGAGCTTTCCAGGCGTTTCAAAGCATTATTGATGAGAAGTAACTGTATGAACTATTCTTGGTTATCTCGTTTAGGCAGTGGCAACCCATGACTACCCTATGGGTCCCATCTTTTTTGCACACCAGCAACAAAGGTGATGCATATGCTCCTTGATGGACAGATTATCCCAGCTATGGCTAACTGGTTAATCTCTTGCAAGATGACTGCATCTTATGTTTTTGAAGGTAGTAAGGTTTGGACTTAAAGAAGATAGCAGAACCGGTGTCCATCTTATGGACCTCCCATTACATGGGCCATAGTCATTGGAGCCAGTGTTGAAGATGTCATTAAATTCTTCCAAGAGTTCATCCAAATCTTTTTGCTGCTTTGGGGTCACATTCCCAAACCTGAGTTCATCAAAAACTTTTACTTCATGTCTGGACTCAATATGTTGGTAACTGGTCAGTTGGGCCAGTGCTACAACATGTACTTTTTTGACGTGGATAGGTTGGGTAGTGATGCTCCCCAAAAAAAGTTTAGCTCTCCAGAGTAGGTGGCATTATAGAATCCTGGTAGTACTATGGGCTCTTGATCTCAGATTCCGTCGCAACTATACACTTCCAAGATGGTGTTAAGCGGAATTGTCACTAAATGACAAGGTCATTCTTCATTGACACCTGGTCAAATCTCTATGGTATCACTTGCACTCAGAGGAAGCCCTTCCTCTACACTACAGTAGGCGTTAGTTGCTTTACACCTTTCTTTTTCATAGTGTTATGAATGGGATAGATTGATTGGTTTGTTTCAACCAAGCATGTACTCTGGTTCTTTAATTTAATGTCCTTGTCTTGGAACATCAGGAGGAGTTGATAGCTTTAGATGCTAACTGTGCAAGTGGTAAAGTCAATCTTCACCCCAAACTATAGTAGAAACTGTGACTCAAAAATTAAATCTTAGTGGTCATTGTCAAATACTACTACAGGTGCCATCAGGACCTTACACCCAAAACGCAAAGACAACGTGTAATAAGCTCTTAAGGTGCGGGTAATGTCAGGTCCTTCAGTGCGGTATTTCACAATGTAGTCAATGTTGAGCATAAATATGAGTTTCTTCATAAGTTTGGAGGAGATAACGTTAACTGGAGCCCTTAAGTCCAGCACTGCCAGAACTTGAATCTTCTGAATGATCACTTACACCTTTGTTAAGCTCTTGCTGAAGGATGTCTAGTAGTCAGGATGTTGGTGGCAGATTCCTCAAATTGTTTTCAAACAACAGCGCTTGTATTGGCCTTGATAGTGTATTTGCCATTTGGTGCCTCATCCTAAAAGATAGAAGCGACCAACTTCACTCCTTCTTCAACTAAATTGATCACTCAGGTAGGCTTGTTTGCTTGGCCAAATAGGTATCACTTGATGCAGATCCATCAGTACCATGAACTCTTAATCTAGCCAGTACAGCCACCACGCTAGGTGCCCCTAACAAGTGGTAACCCGCACCAGCCAAGTCTTTATCTTTGTGGCGTTCTCACCCTCAGTGTGGAGATCCACCCAGTTCTTTGTGTTGGAAGTATCCTCTTTAGGGGTTAACTACTGCTTCTCTGCGTTAACTAACGGACATGATTGATAAAAGTGCCCAGGCTGATGGCACGTGTGGCACTTAAACTCTCAATATGGCAAGTTCAAAAGTTTTATATTTCTCTTATGAATTGTCACCCTTATCATTGGTGAAATATATAGCCTTATTAACCCGTTGGGGGGAAGTGTAGGTCTCATTGCCTTAAATTCAGCTTTGTACATCCCTTGTTCCTCAAGTAACGCTCCCTTAAGCACATTAAGGGACAATGCGCTCTTAACTTCATGAGTTATGTGCATATTCAGGTTAGGATGCTGTCAGGATTCTCCCTGGTTTAGGTGAAAGCCTTGTCCAGGGGGATAGTCTATATTTATATGAGAGTCACAACTTTTAATCAGCCCAATAAGTATGAGAATGGGGTTTGACTCTATGTTATCGGCTGGTATACTGAATTTGGGGTTTTACTTAAATTACTCTGAATTTAGAAAATACTTACCTCTCCAATTCATGAGTCATGTGAAGTGGAGTTTCCACTGATCCCACTATGAGGGCGGCAAAATCCAATGAGGGTTAAAACAGGCGATCAATCTGGAAGACCAGGAAAGATCCTGAATGGATGGGGCCACGACGATCTTCAAGGCACTGTGTCCCCACTCACCCTATAAAATCAACACCTTTTAATTTAATAAAGTACTTTTTCAGCAGAATACTATTTATCTTATTTTATTTAGGCTCTTATTTAATTCCAATGGACAAAGTCTCGTTCAACCTTGCGCCTAAAGTAGCCCCTGTCCTCTTGGCTGACCATAGCCTCCTGCAGTCAGCCACCATATTGAGTTTCCCAGAATTAGCACCCGCAAACACATCCGGAGGAAACCTGATATCTGGTGCTCACTACAGGGGCGCTTTAAGGCGAACTCTGAGGAGTTACCCTCAACCATGAACATGTAAAATTAATCTACAGTGAGCACTCCAGATATTGATCTTCTAATCTACCTTCTCTGTAATGGCCAAGGCTCAGTAACAGTGGTGACCAATTTTCCAAAGAAACACTTTGAGTGTATCCCACAAGACTTTGTGCACTTCATAACTCCCAGTCAGTTGAAAACTTTGCTTGGCCTGTTAAAATTGTCTAAAGAATTTGAAAAAGATTCGTTGAGCAAAAATGTTAGCATCATAAAGAAAAAAGATTAATGAAGGCATTATGTTATTAAAAGGATCAAGCATCACGTCTCAAGAGGATGTGGGATGCTAGGAGAATCGAAGCTTTTGAAGATATTACACAGTGGAATGACCATTGGACGCTAAAACCTGTCTGCTGTGATGAAAAAAGTTATGTTCAAAAACCTACTGGTTTTGAACAAGACCAAAAAGAAATTGGTCAAGCTATAACACATCCTCCAGATGAAAAGAGAAGACCAAAAAAATCAAAATGCTTGAATTTTAATAGAAACAATAAATTTCAATACTAATACTAATATTTATTTTGGTGATAAAAAACAAAATCCACCTCTCAATGTCATTTCCCATTCTGCTTCTTCATAGCTGAGAGTGGAAACAAAGCTCATAGCCAATTTGAACCCAAATGTGCTGAGTGACAAATCAAATTTGGCCAGTGAGCATCAACAACAAAAAATTAATGTATTAAGACAAGTCAAGAACTAGATTACAAACTCAAAAAAGGAAGTAAACCTCAAGACTTTTCTGGAAGCCACAAAAACAATCAATGTGACGATGCACTAAAAACGCCTGACAAAATACCTGGGACTTACCTTTGTGCAATTGGTGACAAGCTCAATGACTCCCTTCTGGAAAATCTAATGCTTGTCAACTTCAACGGCTTCTTCCAGAGATCGGGCCAGATTTTACTAAAATGAAGTATCAAGATTACCTGGTTCAGCTCTCAGATTGGGACAGAGCTGATCCTGACAAACAAGGGTCCTGACAAAGTGAAGCTCAAGGAACCAGCTGACATTACCTTTACTACTAATGCCAACCATGTCAATGAAGAGCTAACATGTGCCAGTCACAATTGCATTACACCTGTTTTAACCTCAAGACCAAAAACGCGCCTCCCAAACAAGCAGCCCACTTGATCAAATCCACATTATAATTGATCATGATGGCCAGATTTGGACCTTCGCTGACGCAGGTGGCATCACACTCACCAATGTGAATGGTCCCTGCATCAGACAATGGGACTGCCAGGGTGTCAAGTGGGAGGAAAGGAGTTCCATCACCCCATCCAACTGCAACTCTACTGGTGCAACGATGGGAACCCTTCCACTCATGCCTTTGCTGGCCTGGTTCGCATCAAGCTCAAGGCTCTGTACACCCTCAAACTTGAGTTCTCCATCTACCTCAACCTTCAGGCCCTGACTCACTCCCCTAGAACAAGGCTTGGGGGGCTCTGTTGGAAAACCTCCCTGGTTTAGGTGTAAGCCTTGTCCAGGGGGATGGTCAATATATTCATATGAGGGGCACAACTTCTAATCAGCCCAACAAGTATGAGAATGGGTTTGACTCTATGTTATCTGCTGGTATACTGAATTTGGGGTTTTTCTTGAAATACTCCAAATATAGATAATTTACCTCCCCAGTTCATGAGTCATGTGAAGTGGAGTTTCCACTGATCCAGCCATGAGGGTGGCAAAATACAATGAGAGTTCAAAACAGGCGATCAATCAGGAAGACCAGGAAAGATCCTGAATGGATGGGGCTGCTACAATACTTGAGGCATTTTGTCCCCACTCACCATATAAATATCAACACTTTAAATTTAATAAAGTACTTTTTCAGCAGAATATTATTTATTTTATTTAAGCTCTTATTTTATTATAATGAACAAAGTCTCGTCCAACCTTGCAACTAAAGTATCCCCTGTCCTCTACGCTGACCATAGCCTCCTTCAGTCAGCCACCATAATGGGTTTCCCAGCGTTGGAACCAGTGAGCGCATCTGGCGGAAACCCAATAGATGCATCTTCAAGGAGCATAGTAAAACAGTTTTTGCAATTAGCAGATCTATATATCCTGTGGTCCATATATGTTGGGCCTTGAGGTAATAGTGATAGGGGTAATTCACAACTGAACTTGTTTTTGCCCAATTTCATCAGGAGGAACACGTGTTCATATTCTGGACGTTTTGATCACTACTGAACTCATAGATTAAGATGTTCTTAAATTTTGTCCAAGATAATCTAGGTCATAAGCTTATGCTTAGATATCCTGTGCCTCACGAATAATGCATCCTTGCATGTGGCGAGCCTTCTAATGATTGATAGCTTTCATGCTATTTTTGTAAATCTTGAGGAAACCCAAAATTATTCCCCCGCCAGATGTAAACATGATTTTTGAAGTACGGTTTAAATTTGAAACCTCTTCAACAGAATTTTCGTGCATCATGGTTGGCTGATTACAAGTTCTGACTTGTTGTGGTACATTCCTTTGACTGGCCTACATTAATGCTTCTAGTCGGTTTATAGGTTGAGTAGAGGTAAGCTCCAGTACAGTATGCATCTTTACCTTAAGATCTTCTATGATCTTATCCATTGTAAACAGCATGGTGCCGTTTGTTCCAAGCGCTCTCCATATTCATTCAGAGTGGTGATGGTTTTGCCATTCTATTTCTTGATGATTACAAGTCTTTCCTCAAAGTTTTTAAGCATAACTTTTAATTTAAGAGGTGATGGGCTTCTTACAATAGGTAGTGAGACAATCTAGGCACTTCTAGCAGTCTCCTTGACACTTAATATTGATGCATAGATTGTGCACTTCAAATTCCATAGTATAAAGTCTACCATGGAGTGTATCCTCCTCCCTTACCAGGAGTTCAGAGGAAGACTTAATGTAATTACTTCCATATCCGCTTCATTATTAAATTGCTCAGAAGAACTTTCATGATCATCGCTAGGGCATGATGGTGCCACCCTTTTAGTGAGCACCATAGTCAATGTGCCAACCTTGTCTCACTTAACCTGTGAGGCTGACTCGCAGATCAGGGGGTATACTTCATGCAGACTAAGCACCAGAAAACATTTTCTAACATCACAATTACTATTACTAAACAAATTCTACTCTGATGCTACCCCTTGTAGCATCAATCACTTTTATTAAACTTTTTGCGCCCATGGCGAACCCATTGACACACTTAGACATCTTTTACATATGTTGGCCCTTGGGACACAATAGATAAAAGTTAAACTCTCTCTTGGAATCTCAGCTCTAAGTCACCCACAATATAGAGTGTAGTCTTCCAAACAGGGCAGGTCTCAAACTGATTAGTAGACACAGAGTATTTGTTTAATCCCAGAATGGCTACTGTAATCACTAAACTTTATACAACAAAAGTGCAAACAAAGATGATAAACTTGCGTTTCCATAAAATAGTTTTTATTAAGATAAAACGTGAGATATTTTAAACTCTTTAGAAAAATCAAGTTAAAGAATGAATGGGATTTGAAAAGTAGTTGAGATTTGGGGCTTTGATATGAAAATTTTATAAGACCCTCTAGTCAGGCGGAGTCTGACTGCTGCTTTGGTGGCCTTATCCATTTGGGCCATTTTCTGTATCTGTGAGTTCCATCTCACAGTGGTTATCCCTAACCTGGATGTTCAGGGGCCTTTGTTCTAGGTCACCCTTCTGGGTTTTGGACCATTGTACCTTCCTGCAATATTGGTTGATTTATAAACCTATGTTTTCCTTCTCAACTTCAGGTTTGAGCAATGGCACTCCTATTATGCGCCTCACATCGTGCCTTTGAGAAACTCAAGAAATTGGATGGTTGCCCAATTTGAAAAACTTCTTTTTCAAACCTCAGATGCTTGCATTGGTATAAATCTAATTTTCTTATCATTTTTTCATTGGAGGAATGCAAATTATTTCAGGCACCCAAAGGTATATAAGGGGGTCAATTTTCATATAGAATTTTAAAGTTGATGACATCTTCATATATCAACTCACCTGAATCCTCAGGGAGAAAGTTATGTCGCATGATGGCATCTAGTCCTCATTGGAAATTATTGCTCATAATGCCATTCCAATGGACCAATGACAACTGCCTCCCAAGTTCAATTCTGGTACATGGACTTTGGGTAGGGGATGACTATGACTGTGTTGGTGTTGTGCACCAATGCCCCAGACCATGATTGTAAATAGCAAGCTGGTCCATGGAGTTCCTGGATTATCAGAACGCCGCGTTTGGAGGTTTTCTGGGTTCTGTCCTCCTTTCTCAATAATTTTATACCCCTTAATCGTTATGGTATCATCTTCAGGCTGGCCCACTTTAAATTAAAATCAAAAAAATGATGTCATTACAATTTAACTAAAATTATTTTATTTATCCTCTCCTTTAAAAGGGCCTTTTGATTCCCCATCTGCAGTGGATTGGTCGCCAGTACCTCCACCAGCTTAGAAGTTGCTTTCACTCATTCCACTAGTTGAGAAATGACTAGTTGCACCAGTCACGGCCTTATATACAACTGTGATCAATCTTCTTAAGAACTCAAAACTATAGAAGACCTTTCATCCCTAGGGGTCTACAAGTCATCACCAAATCTTGGTTGGAAACTATACGGCTAGATTCCATAGTCAAGAATTGCACTATTCTTCACAGCCTAATTTTTGAAATTGCTTTCCCAAGACAATATTTAGCAAAGCATCAGTGGGATCTCACATGTACTTAATTATAAATCTCACTGATATGGTATCTTTTTGCATAAGGTTTAATGGAAAGGTGTGCTACTGGCAGTAATTTATTTATTTGTTTAAAGGTGCGTCTTCAAGCCATTTAAAATATATATTCTTCAATTTGTGGGACAATTGCTTATGATTAAAGCAGTTTTGTCACGTTTGGAAAAGCCCCAGTTTTTGACCACCATAAAGTAAACAATTCTTTGGTGCACCAACAAGCAACCAAAGCGGCCTAACTGAGTAGGGAAATGTTTTAGGCTCCCAACAGTGCCAAACATTGCCTACTAATTGTTTATGCACATCCTTTGGGTTGGTTCAACCCAACCACATGGAAACTTCTTGAAACTGGATACCCAAAAAAGACCAACTGATAAAGAGGTATGCTAACCCCAAAACAACCTTTATTTTTATTCAGGTGATAAAAAGGGCCCGCCTACCAGAGCTTGTCTGGGGAGCAATTGACAATGGTACTAGGTAGGAAAGCTCAGGGTAAAGGGACTTAGGATTCCAAAGTGAACTTCAGAATGGGCAGGCTTGCCTTATAAATGCCGCCTCTTGGGGGCCTCACCTGAGTCATTGATTATGCTCACACAAGCCTAATCTACAACTCAGGTGAGGCACAACCCAGCACATAAAACAACCAAACCAAAACACTTTAAAAGCAATTTGACTCAGATTCAGAAAATCCGAATCTGAGTCAAAATGTACAATTGAGAAAAACTTGATTGGTTAAGTTTTGTAATGCTAGAACTTTAGATATCTTTTGATATTGAATTCTCTTAAATACACTGGGACTTCTCTCACCCTCTGCTAAAACTAGGCTTAGTACAAACATGTGAGTGAAACTATTCCATAAGTTAAGCAACTATAATCAAACTGAAAATAAAATAAACAACTAAAATTGGGTAATGTAAAATTATAAGAGTTTGTTTAATATAAAATATGGAATCAATTAAATAGTAGAAGGGAGTAATTTGATTCAATAAAAAAGAACTTAATTAGAAATTAATTTCTCATTTGCATCTCTTCAAAAAATTCTCTACTTTAACTCAGGTTTCAAGTTGGTGGACCTCAATTACTTGATCCTTCTTGACCTTTTTGGTTTAAATATTCAGTTATTTGTGGAGCGTATGGTTCATTTCTCATTGTTTCTTGCTGTTCTGGTACTGCAAGTTATTCTTGTGGCTTATGTGGTTTTTTTGGCAAGATTATTCAATTTACTGAAATTTTTGTTAACATAATTTCAGTGATAATCATGAGATGATAATTGTCAACTAAGTAAACTTGTCTTAATGCAGTATTGGTAGTTCAAATATCACAGGTGGCATCAGATGAGTTTGTCTATCTAAAAGCAGCTATCAAATTATTTCAGACAATCATTGGACTAAAATCCCTGGTCATAATTGTCTCTAACCATCAAAGATTTTTTTATTCGATAGATATAAACAAACTTTGTTATCTGTTGAATTTCTTATCATTAGCAACTATATAAGAGCTATGTTTGCTGCCATTGCTGGTAATTACCTTCTCATTTAACCATTTACTACTAAACTATTGATTAATGGAAAGACTCTTTTCCAAGGGCGAGGAATTGAACCTCTACAGTTGAGGAGATATAAAAATACTCTCTACAAGACAAGACATAAGGGTGACTTCAGATTTCTGGTATGGAATCATTTATATGTAATATGGGTTATATAAACTTTGATTGAGTATTCCATTACTCTTCTCATGAGCAAAGTTAAAGGGTCCTATTCATATGGCCTGTGACTTCTCCAGCTTTACTCTACGCATATGGTAAACCATACCCTTATATCCTTTCTCTAATAAGGGCAACTTTGCTCTTATTTGATTTTTTAGAAACCTCTTAAGTGACTTCAAGATATTTCTGTTGAAATTATGTTTAATTTTGACTAATTCCATTAAAAATATTTTGATATTTTCCAGGGGGTAGATTAATTTTTGTATGCATCCATGAACAGCACTAAAAAGCTAGATAATGTGGCTTCTCTTCCATGTAGTGCCTTAAAGAAGTAATATTTAATAGTCTTGTAGTTATTTTATTTAACTGAGGCAAGCCAACCATGGGACAGGCATTACTGAAAGAAAGAAAGAAATGACATGAAACCTGAACAGGGTCAACTCTGTCAAAGAAAGTTTTTCCACCTCCAGATTGGGACTCAAATTTTTCTGGTTACGTCATGGGTAAGGTTTTCGTGTTATTAGACCTACTAACCGCCAATAGCTTCCTTTGGCTGGCACCCTGATTGATGTGCAAAGGGCGGGAATCAAACCCACAACCTTCAGGTTGGTAGCCGTACGCCCTTACTGACTCACCTTCCACCCCCTTAATAGTCTTGTAGTTAATTATCCAATAATTAATAAGGCTTATATCAACAAGATGTCCCATTTGGGCGTGTGGTTGGTTGCAGGTTTCTTTAATATTTAGGCAATAGTTTATAAACTCATTATACGCTTTAATTACTTGAGGGAGTATACAATGTTTGAAGCATTAGTCTACTCCCAATAGTCCATTTATATGTCTCATCACGTCTGATATGAACTTTTCCATTATTGGAAAGCAACACTTGTGGACATCTAGAGGTTGAACTTTGTAATAAATATGCGGTAGAACATGATTTAAATAACTTGACTGTAATCACTTCTATGAACTTATAATAATTGTCTATACGAAAATTTATGAAATGATTTTCATTCTATGTGGTAAAGTTATAAAACATCAATGTAGAGATTGTAAAAAGGTGTGATATGAGGGTTTTTTTAGTGGTAAACCTTTATGATTAGCCTATACTGGGAACATTCATCATAGTTTCATAGCTTGACTAATAACATTCAGCATTTCTTCCTAGTAAACTTCTCCTATAGATGATGTTGGGTCTTCTACATCCTTCCTTAGCTAACCTGGAGGTATCCTTCCATAATGATAGCCATTAGTACACTCAGCTTCTCATAAACAACCAGTTGTCTTAAGTAAACTTCTCAAATTTGTCCAACTTTTATTCTTGTTGACTTGAACAATTCTATTATATTTTTTAAGACTCTGACTAACTGGTCTAAAAAGTATGAAATAGTTATGGCAGATTGGGGATAAGCTGCCAACCATAATACTAATTACAAAACATTTGAGCGCCTTAAGTTGAGGCAAATTTTAAACAGAAAAGGCTTATTATTGAGTAGCCTCCAAATAGTGTTATAAGACAATGTTGAAATTCAAAGAATGTTGAATATCTTCTCAAACGAAGGCGATAGAGAATTGAGAATACCATAATCTTCCAGAAGCAATGAGATATGGCAGAATTGTATATAAACCAAGGTAGGGTATCATCTGAATTCACTGAGATATAAGTGAGATGAGACAATTGAAAGAGGAGGATTTTTAGTAGTTTAAAGCAAGTGGAATAATGAGGATCCGTTATAAATATTAAATTCTAAATAAAAGAGTGTCTTTGAGGTAATTGCTCCATATATATTAAAGTCTGTTACACTGTTTTGAGGATGCTGATCATCATATCATTGGTCCTATTGCTCAATGGGCTTAAACCTGTTCAAAATTACCTCAGCGTATCTCCAATATACCTCAAAATTATAACAGTGGTGCTCACTACAGGGGGTCCATTGATCAATCACAAAAGTAAAAATTCTTCAGTCACTAGTCATGTCATATCACTTTTCTATCCTGTAATGATAACACTAGTTACCACAATTCAATTAAAAACAGCAAAATTTGATAATCACACAGAAGAGATGGACGATTTCAACAAATCACAATTAAATTGAGAGAAAGACATATCAGGCAATGAACAAAACAGTGTTCTGAAGGGCAAGAAACACCCTGGAGGGGGACCGGGAACCAATGCCACCAAGAAACTGCAAACTCAGACACCGTCCAGGTTTTTGAAGTTCACCACTAAGCAAAACTTGTACATGGAAATCAAGTATGCCCAACCCTAATTAAGGTAGAGCACATGCTCCAACTTTACCTAGGGGTTGATTCTCCAACTCTGTGGAGAAAATGAGCGAGGCATAGGCCTCCCTTTTCCCCCATGCAGTGTACATTACCACCCATACCATCCACTGCGGTTGGATTGGTATGGGCTTTGAAACAGAAGAAGAAGAAGATGCCGCTGCAAAAGTCTGCATTGAAATTACTCTCCCCAATGACAAACAAATTGTGTGCACCGCGTGCACCAGATGGAACAAAGCAAACCCTTTTTTCATCTCCTTCAACTTACTCCCTGCCAACCTTACCTGCAAGCTGATTGAGGAAGAGCTCCAAGATGGAATTGCCAGCTATGGAGAAATTAAACAACTTAAACTACAGTGGTTTCATTTGATGCTGAACCTGTGCACAGGAAAGGCAATTGCCATGATAAACCCAATCCCCAAGGTGGCTGAGGACCTCACAAAAATCCCACGCACAGCAGTGTTTCACCTCCCAGATGAGGGAGTGTCAAAGGTATTCCATGTAACACTGGAAAGAGCACCGCCTATCTGCAACCACTGTAGCGCATTAGGCTCAAGGTACATGCATGCCCCATGAAGGAGGGCATACTGGTCCCAAACTTCTGCGATAACACCATGGATGAAGATGACAAAAAATTCACTAAAATAGTTGACACCAACCACGCTTCCTCTGGGGAGAAGATGGGCTATACATTACCATAGACCCAGTATCACCCAAAGTATGCAAAATGGTACAGAAGGCCTTCAAGTGGGATGTGGCCAAGACTGCATCACTCGCAGCCTCCTCCATTGACCCTGACCAAACTCAGGAGTACATAGAGGAAATAAATCAAGCCAACCAATCAGAACAGAATACACAAGATGAAAATTTTCTCAACAATTTACTAGAATACCATGTGGTATCAATCAAGAGAATTTAGCTGTGCAATTTAGCTTCACTATTGGTAAAAAATGCAGAACCCACATCTTTATAAATTCAAACCTTGCAATCACAGAAAAACAATCAGCACAACGCACCAAACCACCATGAGTCACAAATGGGAAAATCTGACTCAAACCCTAAACTGCAAGACCTGCATGAAAGTGGCACAGTGTAAGGGATTGGACAATGACACAGAGTGGACAGGCCCAATGACATGGAGCAAGCTCAAGGAATGAGACACTAGGTTTGGGCCAGGTGGCCCTCCTGACTGCTCCTGAAGCGCGGGCATCTCAGTGTCAATAGGGACATTAAACATCGTGGGAGACAGGGAACAATCATCCCAAGCCAAAAATCTGGACTTCCTGCAAAACCCCCCTGTAATTATCTTGGCCATCCTTAAAAACCCACTTCCTACATGGGGTATAGGGATCCTAGTCAGCCAGGTTCTCACCATCCTAATTGGTATGGGCATCCCACTGTGGGGTGGTTTTCTGCAATAACAAAAAACTAAAAATCACTGACTTTTCTTTGTATCTGCGTGGCTGCATCCTGGTAGCAACAATCACATGCCAAGAAGACACAATCTTGATAGCAGCATCTATGCACCGTGCACTGCAGCTGAGAGGAAACAATTCCTCAAAACCATCCTAACACTCACCCTCTTACCAGATACCATCCTGCTGGGCGACTTCAACTTATGGGCTAACCCCAACATGGACCGATGGCCTAACCCAGGGGATACCCTCTGGGGCACATTGAATTCCTTGCAATGAAGGCATCCCTTGGCCTACATGATACCCTCCCCCCAGATCACCACTCCTCCCCCACATGACCTGCCCAACATACAAAAGGGAACACTCATCTCAATCAGCTGCATTGACTTCATCCTCACCCAAAAACCCAACGCTTAAACATTTCCAACTTCTCAAAAGGATCAACTTTTCGACCACCAACACATTTTGGCGCAGCTTTTGCCAACCCAAACTCCCACACAGGCGTCGTCATAGAGGAAGTTAAACCCAGAAAATATAAAATTGCCCAAAATATGATTGGGTCAAAGTGAGGCCGTGAATTCAAAATTTGTAACTCCATCCATATTGGTCCCCATTGAAACTTGGGCAAATTTCAAAGACAAACTAATAAATAAATCTCGCCATCTCGCCTCAAGTAAGTACGCTGCTGACACAGCCACAATCAGGCGCACCTTTGCGGAACTGAGCCACCTTGAGCTCAACACCCTGAAGTCTGGCTACAGCACCAACTGGGGCATAAATGGGTGGAAATATCCGCCAGCCTTTACGCCCTCATCTTTGAATACCAGCACAGAATTTAATTTACAATAAAAGGTAAGATCATAAAAGAAGGCAAAACCTGCTTAAAGTACTTCTTCCACTAATTTCACTCCAGTGGCAACCGGCCCGCATGCACATAGGTCTGCAAAGATGACGGCACCATGGCAACCAACCCAGTGGAGGTCAAGGCGGAAGTACACTGCTACTATACTGAACTATAATGTGAAACCCCAACTGACCCCCAAGATTAAATATTTTATACACTTCTCTGGAATATAAAGTGCACCCTTGGACTATACCCTCATAAAACTAATAACATAGAAGGAGCTCAGGGACACGTCCGCGGTGCACAATGTAAATAATGCCCAAGGCCTTATGGGATACCCTATAAATTCTACAAAAAGTACTTCAAGCAAATTGCTCCCCTTCTCTTGTCATCAATGAACTAGTGCCTGCTGGAGACACGCCTCCTAACTTGTGGCTAGGACTCCTATGTCATAACTCTGTTTGAAAATGGCGACAAACTGGACCTGGCCAACTGGCGCTTAATTGCACTCTTTGCACTGATACAAAACTACTAACAAAAATTTTAGCCACCAGATTAGGCACACTAGCCTCCAAAGTCCTGTTGCCCAACAGTTTAGTTCATACCAGGGCGTTCAATTTTGGCCAATATACACTCCTTCATCAACATATGTCAGTCCAAAGCAACTGGATCCCTGGTTTCCTAGACCAGGAGAAGGCATATGTTTGCGTTAGTACGTTGAACCTGAAGGAATGCCTAAGCGCCTTCAAACTCCCACCAAGATTCATAAACTGGGCGATGCTCCTTACAGAACCCGCATCCATGGCTGTATGCGGCCCTGGCTTCCTAACCAACAAGATCACACCACACAGAGGGCTAAACAAGGGGACCCCCTCAGCCCACTGCTGTATAACTTCATCATTGATCCACTCCTTCGCATTGCTGACTCATGCCTCATGGGCATAACTGCACAAGGCAAACCAATAATCAAGATACTAGCCTTTGAGGATGACTGCATGACAGGTATAGCTAACAACAATGATGCCCAGCAGCTGGAAAGCACCCTGGAGGAATATTCCATTGTGAGGAACGCTTCTCTCAACAAAAAGAAATCAGAAATAATCCTAGGCAAGTACACTAACAACTGGGCCACTTCACCCAAACCTCACAGCCCCTCACTAAGGAACAACCCACTCATCATACACTTTGCATCACCTCCATCAACCAACCCTGTTCGCCACCTTGGGTTATGGCTGGAAACAGGGGGATATGCCAATGAGACAATGGAAAGCAACCTACTACAGAGGGTGTCCAATTTCATCGCTTCCCTTAAGGGAAGATACCCATGACTAATGGAGTGAGTAACAGTTGCCAACTCACTCATCCTCTCGATGCTGTGGTTCCATGCCCACATAATCTCCTTCTCACCTACATTCATATCCTCAGTTTGCGCACTTATCCAGGGATGGCTTTGGCCTGGGTCTCAGCTACCTGTACGGGTGGAAACACTCTTCAGCCCACGCTCCAATGGAGGCATGGGCATAATAGACTTTAAGGTCCACGCCAACCGCATATTGGGCACCTAGATAGAGGAAGTCCTAATCCCAGACCTCCCACAACAATACTGGTATAGAGCATCGAGGGCCAAATTTGCGCAGGCGCTCAAACTATCCAACCCACACAGCCCGTCCAGCATTCTCATATACCTTGCAAACTTCCCCAATGAAGTTGGCCCACATGGAACCCCCCTCACTTCAAGCGCTTCCTCCGCACCATTTGGCACATAGGGTGTACCGTCACTCTCACAGGCACTAGTCATGGAAGGGGAAGGCCGAGAGCTCACTTCACGCTAAGGAAACCAGACGACCACCCCTGAGGGACACACAAGAAGTGGCCCCATTTATTGCAAGAATCAACTACCTGTATGCTTTAGAAATCCCTTTGACATCACAACACAGAAAGCAATATGGAGTCTAACACATCATCAGCTCCTCCAGAAAAGGGTAAGAGCTAACACCTGGCGTTGCCTCATAAGAAACTACAGAACAGTAGATTGCTCCAACTCTCTTCATGCAGCGTGCGCAGTGTGTGGAGGGGATGGCACCCTGCACCACCTCCTTGAAGCATGCCCACCATCTAGAGCCATATGGTGGGAAGTTGTGCTTATGTTAAGAACCCACAATGATCAGGAGCTGTCAATCGCCAGAAATCTTCTCGCACTCCAACTTGAATCCCTAATACCACCCACACTCCGCTCCCTGATAGTTGCCATTGCACTGTGGACAATCAACGCCATAGCACTGAATGCCTTCAAGGGAACTGTTCAAACCATCCGTGGGACAATCAGCAGATTTCACCTACACCTACTGGAACACTTTTAAGCCTGGCTATACGGATACATGAGGCCAAAGCAACAACAACTCGTTGAATTATGTTTCCCAGTCTGGTTTCTGAATATGGACCCCTTCCTCCACACCTGCTCCATAATAGGGGAAACCCCTTCGGAGTAAGACATCCAACTCCTTCAATACCTGGCGGTAACAGCTGGCAACAGGGGTAGCTCGTCTACTCTGGGGTGCCTAAATCTTGCTATACTTCATTTTCCCCTATCCTAATGCATATATTGGTATTGTCTGTCCCCTGGCCGGCTTACCTCAGTTAAATAAAACCAGCCATATCATATCCAATTTGTTTTGACAGGGGATCTTTACAACATACCACACCAGTGAAATATGTGGAACTCAAACTCACTTTGGAGCTGTGATCAAAAGACATGAGGTGCTTTTTCAGGAGTGTATTTTGATAAGCTGCCTTCATTTGATTGCTATGGGAATATTCATGGATTCCTTAAGCAATTTGAGTTTGCGATGGAAGGAGCCTCAGATCAACGTAAAGTGAAACTGTTAGTATCTACCTTGGATGATGGAAGTGCTGATCAAGTCACCTATTATCTTCCAAACAGTTCCATTACATATCAAGAAGTAAAGGATAATATGCTGAAGTTTTTTGGAGGACCCACAAAGATGTTGTAGTAGAAGGCTGAGTTCTTGATTATTGAGTTTCAGCATAATAAGACCTTCCCCGTGTTTGCTGATCAGTTAACAGCAGAAGCTCATGTGTTAATTGGACAGGGACTTTATCCAAATCTGACATATGCATTGTGATGACCTTTGCAGTGAAGCCATATCATGAGATTTACAATGTCATGACCTTGATGTTAAATGACGACGTCCCCCTTCTTAAGACTGTTCAGTTTTTGCGCCATCTATCTGTAACCTTCCCTCCACCCAATACAGAGCGGAAGCATACCACCAATGTCATCGAAACTTCTTGTTCAGATAAATTTTGCTGTTTGGCTAGATTCTTCCAAGTTACCCTCAGCAGTTCAACTTCTGCACTGGACCTGCTTATCGCTAACAGTCTACCTACTAACTCAGGTGTAATTATGCTGATCATTCATGATCAAATTATTGGCGAGGCCCACCTTACAATAATTTGGGATGAAGACCCTATGAGGTCAATTGTTTAAAATGTGGCTGCCCTGGGCACCTGGAACAAGGTTACTTCAATTGATGGGTCCATTACATACAGCAAGATCAATGCTACCAGGGAAAAGTCTAAGCGGAGTAGAGATGTGACTCTATACCTCCACTATCACAAAATCAAACGTCCCACCTGAACCCACTGAAGTATATGCAGCGGAAGGTCCCCATTATGATGATACATTCCTATATCAGCAGCCAGTTGGGGAAGTTTATGTACTGACACAAGCACAAGCCAAGGAAATGGCGGACAAAGGAACTATGGAGCCCTCAAAGACTTACGCCTGTCAAATGTTTGAACAAAGTTCTCTAGATAAATGCATTTTATCGCAGACACGCTTTCCCTGAGAGGAGTATATGTCGCCTTCCCAGTGGATGCTATTGTTAAAGGGAATCTAAAGTCAGTGAGGGTATTATGTGCTTCCTTGGAAAAAGCGATCCATTGAATGTCCATGTAGTAAAAAGTTAACATTCATCTTACTCAGAGTGTACCTACTGCGAATTGTTGTAGCAAAAACCTTAATTGACTCTATAGTAGGTACAGGCGCTCAAATTACCATAGTTTCCACTAAGTTGGTGGCAAAGCTGACATTAAAACCTGATGTGGAGATTCAATTGGTGTATGGGACTGCTGGAGCAGAAAACACAGTCTCTGATGGAGCGTACAGCGCATTACCTTTGCATTTTTAGTCAATTGTCATTGTAGCTCTGGTGGTTGTATACTGAACAGCATTATGACCTGTTGATTGGAACTGCATTCATGTGACACTATGGTGCTGTTATTGATATTCTGGAAATGACCTTCAAAATTTTGGTGAAATGGATCTCACTTTATTTTATCTCCAGTGGAGTGTCAAAGGACTCAGTGCACAAGGGACATATCAACCTTTCCTATAGTGACAGAGTGGTTCCAGTTCGCTACCATCTACTTAAAAGCAAGACCCAAGCCCTTCCCCAGAAAATATATGAATATCAGGGCTTCCGCTTAGAGCCGCTGGCCCTATACCCATCCCCTCTGGCCACTAAGTGATAGTAAACACTGAGTTAGAGGTGGAAGTGCCTTCTGGGCTTTATGAATAGGTCATTGGGCCCTATCAGCAATCGCAGCTTGAGCCCCACGTAGCTCCAGGAATCATACTTCTAGGACATGGGGAGATCAAGGTCCTGTTAGTGAATCTCCAGAAAATTAATGAAAATACACCAACACCAAATAGTGGCGTATTTAAATTTGACCCAGTTGAGGAGGTCCTCCATGTTTATAAGTTCAGTCATTGGATGAATTTGGTCTGCCTAATGAATCACAGCTTGGCACAATGATGGTGATACCGCATGAAAACTTAATGAGGTTATTGGAAAATCAGAAATATCTGGTTACCGCTTTATTTCAAAAATATAAGGAGATCTTTGCCATTAATGAACACGATTTAGGGTGCACACAGGGAATTATACACAAAATGGACATAGGTGATCATCCTCCCATCAGGTCCCAGCTGATCCGCTGATCTAGAGCAGTGGAATAAGTTGTCACTGAGGAAATAAATAATCTTCTGGAGCAAGAAATGAAGAAACTTCCAAAGGGTCTGTAGGCTTCACCCATCCTAATTGTCAAAAAGAAGGATGGTACCAACTGGGTAGTGATAGACTACCGCAAGCTTAAAAGCATTACAAAAAAGAACTCATACCCCTTGAAATAAATTGACAATGCTTTGGACCGGTTATGAGGAGCTTGTTACTTCTCAGCAATGGGTTTGATATCCAGCTATTAGAAGATCAAGTTTCCTGTGGGAGAACAGTAGAAATGCGCCATTATCATGTTCAAAGGGCTTTTTCAACTGACCTGTATGCCACAAGGGCTGTTTAATGCCCAAGCTACATTCCAATGGGCAATGGAAACTATCCTCAGAAACTTTAAATTGTTGTGCATTCTTGTATACATTGACATTTTTTTCCAAGACGTTCTCCAAGCATCTTACCGATCTGGAGGAGGTATTTCGCCGGTTGGCTGAGGCCAACATCAAAATCAAACCACAAAAAGGCCACTTTTTCAAGGAGCAGCTGATGTACCTTGGGTTTGTGGTAGATGCGACAGGATGCAGCCCCAACCAGCCAGGGCGGAGGCTATTTAGAAGATGACTACCCTCAATCAGTAAGTGCAATATACAAGTATTTTTAGGGATGGTTGGCTACTACCGCCACTTAATACCCAACTTTAGTTGTATTGTAGGTCCGATGTTTGAATTTTTGAAGAATGATGGCCCGTTTGAATGGATGGAATGCCTTCAATGCTCCTTTGATACACTTTAAATGGCTCTAATAAGTGCGCCAGTGCTGCGCTATCCTAATTTAGTAAGGAGCTCATCATACAGATGGATGCGTCCCTTTCCACCATAGGGGAAGTCCTATCCCAAAAGGATGATGAAGGGGAGGAGCACCCAGTGGCATACTGCAGTCAAAGTCTGAATTACCATGAACATAATTACACCATGACTAAGTGGGAGTGCTTAGCAGTTATATGCGTATAAGCAATTTAGGTTTATTTGCATGGAGTGAAGTATAAGGTCATAACGGATCATACTTCATTATGCTGGTTGCAGAACCTCAAGGAGCCTGAAGGGCGTCTAGCCTGAGGGATCTCAAATTACAGGCTTTTGACTTTGAGATTCTCCTCTGACTTGGAGCAAAGCAACAGAACGTTAATTGCTTGTTATGATTGCCAACCATTGCTGTTACAGCGGATCTCAGTGACGTCATGTACACCAAAATGCTTAGTGGGAAATACAATGATTAACCGACTCAAATCATCAAGGTATTAGATGGAATAAGGGCCAATACGTTCCAGAAGAATGGCGAATTGTACAAGTGGATATGGGAAATACCATGAATATCCCTAAGCCTTCCACCCAACCTAATATTATCATGAGTGCTTACCAAGCCGTTGGACATGGTGGAGTACATAAGACCCTGGAATTTTTGCAACCTCAGTACTATTGGGAGAGCATGAACTTTGACATGGTAAAAATTATTTCCTGCTGCCATCAATGCCAAGTGGAAAAGCTGTTCCGCCATAAGACCACATACTGGTTAGCAAACCACGTTTTACTTGGCATAAGGTTTCACTGGATGTTGTTGGTCCTCTTCCAATAGGAGCTAACCGGACTAAGTACATTCTAGTGGTGATAGACCTCTTGACCAAGTAGGTTGAAGCATGAGAAATGAGGAATTTGGGTGCAGTCACAGTAGCCAAGTTTGTAATAAGATGTATTATACAGAGACATAGCTACCCTTAATTCATCCTTACTGACAACAGAACTAACTTTACTTTGCACATCCTTCCAAAATTAACCGGGATGATGGGCTTCCATGTGGTTCTGATTGCCCTATACCACCATGAGTCCAACGGGATGGTCAAACGCATTAATGGAACCTTGGTGAACATACTTCATAAATTGGTAACAGATTGACCTTCTGATTAGAGTTCCCTCCTTTCCACCGCCATCTTTGCCTATAGCTTAGCTACAATTCCGCCACAGGGAAGAGCCCCTTTCATTTATTATTTGGATGACACCCAGATCTTCAATCATTTCTCTATTTGTGCGTAGAAGACACTGGCAGAATGGATCCCCACTGTTTTACTTGACTAACCTTACAGACACTTTGATCAAATTAGATAACCAATTTTAATCTTTCAGCTTAACCAAGAAGATCAAGAATCAGGCTGCCAATCAGATATGGCGTAGTGGGTTAGCTAAGTTCAAGGAGGGGGACATGGTTCTGTTTTATGATCAACATGAGTTTGGTCAGAAGCACAAATTTGCCAGCATTTGCATTAACCAATTTGATTTCAATGAGAAAACAGGTGTTGATGCCTACACTGTTAAGGACCTCATGAGTGGTAAAATTATTAACCAAGTGCACGCAAAGTTCCTCCAGCTGTATAAGCAATAGGAGCCTTATTGTCCAGTAAAGGGGGGGGGGTGATGTTGAGATTATGATATGACTGGACGATAATCCTGAAATAGCAACGGCAGATTGAGTAGAATCTACTGACCATGACACTAATTAGGATTGTTCAAGCGCCTTGAGTTGTAATTTTGGGTCAGAAAATGGCTATTATTGAATCACCTCTAAATAGTGTTATAAGGCGATATTGACATTTGACAAATATTGAGTAAGATCACCTTGAACTAAGATTATAGACTATAAGAATACCATACTCTGCCAGAACTAATGAGATATGGAGGAACCAAATAGCTAAGCCAAGGAAATAGTATCATCTGAAGTCGCTGAGATATAAATGAGATGAGACAATTATAGGATGATAATTGTTAGTAGTTTAGAAAGAGCATAACAGCGAGGATCTGCTTTAGATATTAAATTTAATAAAAGAGTGTCCTTGGGGAAATTTCTCCATATCTATTAAAGTCTATTACGTTGTTCCAAGGATGGAAATTGTATATCATCAGTCCTATTGCTCAGTATATTAACCCTGTGCTAAAATCCCTCAGCATATCTCCAATATACCACCAAAATAATAACAATATTTTCACAGTTTCATCATTTCCTTCCCATTTACTTTCAGGCCTTATGATTAGTCTTAAAACTTTTTCTCTCATGTTCTTTTAGATAAAAAACTGGTAACTGTGACTGACCATCTGCGTTCAGGAACTTCTCTCCAGCTCAGTGTAAAATACCAAATCACCCAACTGCAATTGAACTAACCACCTTAAAAGGCACCTTTTGTAGTCATTCTTAATGACAGTCACCTTAAAAAGGCCTGATCATTGATATCAAAAGGTTTTTCATAGATTAGGTTAAAAAGTGTTAGACAACTTAAATCATAAATAGACAAACTTATTCAATGACTGTATAGTTGTGTTCAGCTCAGATGAAATCACTTAGTAGAATTCCATAAGGTTTAAAGAATCTTCTTCCAATTGTGTTAAGATGGCCCATATCCATACATCTCTGGCATCTGCTTAAGGTAAAAAATCAATATAAAGTCTGGGTATATTAAGCATAGTGCTTCCATAACAACAGTTTCAGGCTGACTAAAGGCGTACGATTTTTCATGTCCCTATATAGATAGTAAACCTTTGTTTAGCATGTATAAAGTTGTTTTGAGATGTCTGAAAAGTAGGCACAAAATAACATTAGTAGACTTAAACTAAAACACTGGAAAACTCTCATGCATATCAAAAACTTATCTTAGTTATGGCACTGACCTCGCTTTGTTGTGGTTTGACTTCTCTTCATTTCGCTTCATATTTAAGAAATCCAATAGACTTTAAAATCATTTTCTGCGCTTCAGCTTGGTGTAGTTTTCTTTCAAACTGGGTAAAAGCTTCTTTCAGGTGCTTGAGGTGCTCTTTAAATGTTCTAATAAACACCATAGTATCGTCCATATAAATGGGTTTACTTGACACCTTTAAATCTCCATATCTGGTCCATATCTCATTAAAAATGGCGCTGGGATTCACTCAAGTCTATGGTATATGTGTTGGTTCATTGAAGCCTTAGCCGGGTATCAATGCGCACTTCTCCTGATTATCTGTGTTTAATTCTATTTGCCAGTATTAGCTGAGTAAGTCCATTGTCAAAGAGTATCAAGTACCTCCAAGGCATTTTAAGGCATCATGATATACAGCAAAGGGTAAAATCCTTCTTAATTTCTATTCAAATTTATATAGCTTTAAGACAATACTGTGGGCCTCATCCTTCTTCATACTAGTAGAAGGGGTGACTATTAATGACTTTTGGATGATCATACAAGTCCAGCATCCATAAGCTGTTGCAGCTTCTTCAAAATGATATCCTCGTTTCTCTTAGATCATTGGTAAGGTTAGACTAAAAAGGTATGGCGGTTCCAGTATCAATATTATGTATCCCTTATTTGCATAGTCCAAAATCAATGTGTCCAGTCCTGAATACTTTCATAATATTTAATTAGTTAGTTGAGTTCATGTTTTCTTTGCAATTGACTCTTGTAATTCAATCTTTAATCCTAGATGTCATGTGAACTAACTTGATATTGGCATACTGTTTTATATTCAAGTTTGTTATGGATTGACCAATCTTAAACTGTATGGTATGCTTAGTAATGATTAAGGAGAACATTGACCTCTCCTTGGTAGATGAAATCATATAATCATGTCATCACTTAAAGCTCTTAGTATCTAAAAACTAAGGACAATACATCACAAACATAGTTTATTTTTAATATTAATTAAGATAATATTGGCAAGCATTATATTATGTTCTACATGATGAATGTCAGGAAAACAGCAAGTTATAATTAGACTGGCCTGCCAGCCTAGGTACATGAGCACCAGAAAAGCAAACCAGAATGCCAAAGGCACTGCTGCTGGTATGACAGATATAAAACTAGAAAGGAGTTCCACCAATAACAGCCAGTGAGCCAGAATCTTGTACAGGCACATAATAAGATACCAGACAAATATGGCCACTAACCCTGAGGTTGTGTGAGTGCCAGCAGAATGGGAAGTTATTTTCAACATAAAAATTAAAATTAGGGAAAAGTTTTTTTATGGAAAGTAAAGAAAGGAAATCAACCAACAATTTTCTCAGTGCAATGCAACTGATTGAATAGTGGCCAATTGATGCGGTGACAAGCAGGGATTGGGTCCCTCAAGCTCTACCTAACTGGAGAATTGTTTGGGGATGGGAGTAGACAAGCTCAATAAGAACTGACTTTACAGGATTTGGCAGCAGGCTGAGTTGTTGTCAGTTTGACCTCAAATGCCCAAATTGAGGCTTGACTGTGTTTCTGATGGTTAGAGCAACAGCATCTGGCCAAATGAGAAGCAGGAATCCCCCAAGGCCACCCCACATAGGGGCGGTTCCAATTGGTTGGGAATGGGTTTGGGATGCCCAACCTACCCATGCACAGTCACTTTTCCATTCGTTTGGTCAAAAGTGTTGCATCAGCTGCAACTCCCAATTTGCTGGAAGGGAGCTTTAAACTATTGTTAAAGGTGTCTGATGCTACTACCTTCACATTGGGGATCATCCCCAACAATTTTGAGAGGGGGTTAATTTTGATGATCGCACTGCTGGGCAAACCAAACTGTCAGTAATTTCAGCTGATAACTCAATCTTCATCCCACTTTGGCTATGCGGGATTCTGATTGTTGGGCTTCATTTTCATTGGTTTCAGATTGATCAATTTTAATTTGGTGACCTCAGCACAGATTTCCTCAATCTTATTAATGAGTTCACCCAAGGTGAACAAAGGTACTGGGGGAGGGGTCTGGAGAGGGAAGGCCATTACCCAGAACTCATCTACCACATGGGCGAGATTGCCCTGGGTAATGAGGGGCATGGTCATCCTATTTGGCCCCTTTTTGCTTGGAAATGGGAAGAGCGACTGATTATGCACAGGGGATGTTCCCCTGGACTTACACACCCTTTCCTTTTTCCAAAGGAAGGGCACCACCGCAGGGAAACTGCAAGAGGGCCACATTTTTGTGCGCCTTGTACAGTTTGATTGCCAATACCATTGTGACTTTTTGGGGGGCTGGGGGTGGGATTTGTGAAACGCCTCGACCAGTTCCATGCAGTTAGCACAATCACGGGCTTTAATCCAACTGTTTTCATAGGCCAGATAGCCTTTACAGGCTATGAGATACTGGACGGACTGATGGGACTTATGGGATGCTAGAATATTTTCCACTTCAGCCTCCTCCACATTTTCAATTTCTATTGGTTCAGGATCTGTGGGAACAGTACCCTTGAAAGGTGACAACTGGGAAACGTGGAAGACGGGATGCTTTTTCCAATGGGCTGGTAGTTTTAGCTGGAACGCACTTTTGCCCAAGTCTTCCTCCACCAAATGGGAGCCCAAATGATTATTTGAAAACTTGTGGGAGGGCACTTGCATTCTCAAATGGCGCATGTCGAGCATAACATGGGAGTACACCATTATGTCATGACCTGGGAGTCATTTACAATCCACAAACCACTTGTAGTCTTCATTAGCTTTGGTGAGGTGTTCCAGCACTAAGGATTGAGTAGACCTAATATGTTCATCATGATCAGCGGCAGCTTGGACCTTGGGGTGCAGGCAGGGTATAACCAAAAAGGAAGGATTGTATCCTAATGTCGCTTCATAAGGAGAAAACCCCATGGAAGCATGAGTCCCGTTGTTGTAGGTGATTTGAGTGAGGGTAAGGTCATTGGCTCAGGTGTCCTGTGCGGCTGCAGCATAGCAATGCAGGTACTGTTTGAGGACTTGGTTAACTCATTCAGTCTGCCCATCAGACTTGGGATGATATGCCATGGAGTGACAGGGGGAGATTTTTAAAAAGGATAAGAGTTCACTCCTGAACTGCGCTGTGAACTGTGGACCACAGTCGATGATGATCTTCTGCAGGAGGTCAAACATTTAAAACGTGTGGCGCACAAAGAGATGGGTGGTTTCCTCCGATGTAATCATGGAAGTGCAGGGAATAAAAAAGAGAAAACTTCATAAAACGATCCACTACCACCATCACCACCATAAACCCATTAGAGCAGGGGAGTTCAACGATAAAATCCATGGACACCAATGTCCATGGACCCTCCGCCTGTTGTAAGGGGTGCAGAAGCCCATTTTTACCATAGCGATCCAACTTAGCCTGAGCACAAGTAATGCAATCAGCGATCTAGGCTATAACTCCTAAGTCAAACCCGCCAAATTTTAGGTCTTCTTGATCAAGTCAATGCATTTCTTACTGCCCAGATGGTTAATTGTGGGGGGGGGTCATGATGCGCATGAAATACCTCAGCTCTGAAGAGAGGGGGAACCCAAATTTGCGACTGAAAATAAATGAGACCCTCCACCAAAGAGTACTGAGAGTGTTTTTTATTTTGGAGGGAAAATTGCTCAAATAACTCCACCCCTTTGGGGCAGGTCATTTGGCTGGCTAAGACCTGAGCAACATGCAGTGTGTCAGGAGCAAGGGCGGTGGAAGAGATGATGGAAGAACAATTGACAGAATTTTAGCAGCAGGAAACATGGTAATGAGATCCACTTCCTCTAAATTCAGGGGACAGTGGGCAGGGTTGCGGCTGAGAAAATTGGGAAGTATATTAAGTGCACCTTTTACAAAACATATTTGAAATTGAAGCTGCACAAGTCCCAGTAGGTACAAGCTTGCCAATGAGCCAATTTTTGGGGTTTACGGAAATACAAGAGAGCTTGGTGACTGTGCAAACAGTTAACTCATGCTAGGCACCCTGTAATAGGTACTGCCAATGAGTCAATGCCCATGCTACAGCTGCCAACTCCTTATTGTAGATGACCCAGGATTGCTCCATAGAAGTAAATTTTTGGGAAAAATAGGCAACCAGATGTTCCAAGCCCTCGTGCTCTTGGGGAAGCACTGCCCCCACTACCACTGAGGAGGCATCACATGCAGCAATATACAGCTTTGCAGGATCCACGTGTTTCAGGTTGGGAGGGGATAAGAACACTTCTTTGATCGACTTGAACGCCTGCTGGCATTTGGGCGTCCAATGAAATGGTACGTTCTTGCCTGTGAAGGGTGGAGCGGGGCAGCCAACTGGGAAAGGGCTAAGGAAATTTTTTTAGAAAAATAACGATTCCCAATAAACTCCATATTTGTTTCTTATTTTTTGGGTAGGCTATTCATGGATAGCGTCCAACTTTTTGGGAGGGATTTCAAAACCATCTTTAAGGATAAGGTTCCTGAGAAAGGTAACTTCCTCTTTATAGAACTCACATTTGGAAGGCTTGACAAATAAGACTGCCTTGTGTAAGGTGGCCATGACTGCTTCCAAGTCAATAACATGTTGTTTGGGAGTTGGGGAGTGAAACAGAATGTCAGCAATATATGCTACCATGCAAGTGAACTGGAGATTGCCCAGTACACTGTCAATCATTCAATGAAACGTAGCGGGCGCATTTTTCAGCCCAAAAGGCATTATGCAGAATTGAAAAATGCCTTGCTTCATCTGGATCACTGTTAACCATTCTTGCCCTTCCATCACCTGAATCTGGTTGAAGGCATTGATGAGATCCAGCTTATAGAACACATGAGATTTAGCAATTTCTTGGCTGATCGCCTGCTCCAGAGACAGGGGGTAGGGATTATGAACTGTAACTTTGTTTAAATGTCTGTAATCCACACAGAGATGGAGGGAACCATCAGCTTTTTAGGCAAAGATTATGAGATATGTGACTGGCGATGTCTCCTTAAACAATCAGCCTTTTTTAAGCATTATATCTAACCAAGTGTTGAGCGCAACCTCCTCCTTTACTGTGTGGGGATACAAAGGGAAGTTGATATTCACCAACTGTACCATCGTACAAAATCCCAAGTCAAATTTGGTGTGAGGGGATAGACAGTCTGCCTTCTCAGAATCAAAAATACTCCAATAGCGCATTGATTCTTCAGGAAAATTGGATGGAAGGCCCAAAGGGGAAACGAGGGAAGTAATGGAGCTACAACCTTGGGTTTTCTTGAGAGTATTAACTAAAGGAAATTCTCCCTCCGTTTGATTATTGGCAAATGACAACATACTTGACTCTAGATTAATCTTTACATGTTGCTGATGTCACCATCCAACTCCCAAAATAACTGGGAACACCAAGTTTGGCATTGCTGAGAACCCATGGCAGATGATGAACTGGTGTACTGAGAATGAAACTGGCCGGCGAACTAGGTATGAGGTTTGGGAGGCTGACGAAGCAACCATCACAGAAGGGCCTACATCCCTGTCAAATTCCAATTCTTGGCTACTAAACACTTATAAAATTGCCTGCAGCTCCGGTATCCACCAAAGCCTCAAAGGAGATGTGGTGAAACCCAACACTAATCTTTATGGGTAATAAGAAGTAAGCGAAGTTCTCTTTATTGGTAGTTAAAGATAAATACATGATACCAAAGAGATGGCAGAGGAGTCAGGGGAAACCACTAGGTTCATAGGGGGAGTAAGCTCGTTGCAAGTCGGATTGTCAGAACCTACTGATATGGACACAATAGCCTCAGCAACTATGAGGTGTGGATTGGACATTTTGAGTGGAACTGGACTATTGTGGACAGGGAAAATCTTCTTTACAACCTGGTTCAGTTGATAAGGAAGGGCCATTGATACGCCAATATCAATGAAAAAGGCGGAAATGGTTAGAAATAATGGTTGATTATGTCAGGCAAACAGCAAGTTAGAATTAAGCTGGCCTCAAGACTAGGTACCAGAGCACCTGAACAGCAAACCAGAATGCCAAAGGCACTGCTGCTGGTACAAAGGATATGAAACTAGAGAGGAGTTCTACCAATAACTGCTGGTGAGCCAGAATCTCGTACAGGCACATAATAAGATACCAGACAAATATGGCCACTAACCCTGAGGTTGTGTGAGTGCCAGCAGAATGTAAAGTTATTTTTCAACATAAAAATAAAATTTGGGAAAGGATTTTTTATGGAAAGTAAAGAAAGAAAATTGACCTACAATTTTCTCAGTGCAATGCAACTGATTAAATAGTGGTCAATTGATGCGGTGACAAGAAGTGATTGGGTCCTTTAAGCTCTACCTAACTGGCAAATTGTTTGGGGATGGGAGCAGATAAGCTCAATAGGAACTGACATTAAAGGATTTGGCGGCAGGCTGAGTCACTGTCAGTTTGACCTCAAATGCCCAAACTGAGGATCAACTGAGTTTCAATAGTTAGTGTGACAGCATCTGGCCTGATGAGCAGCGGGAATCCCCCAAGTTCACCCCACAAAGGTGCGGTCCCAAATTGGTTGGGAACAGGTTCGGGATACCCAACCTGCCTATGCCCAGTCACTGGGATGTTCATTTGGTCAAAAGTGTTGCATCAGCCACAATTCCCAATTTGCTGGAAGGGAGCTTCAAACTATCATCGATGGTGTCTGATGCTACTACTTGCACATTGGGGATCATCCCCAACAATTCTGAGAGGGGGTTAATTTTGATAATCGCACTGCTGGGCAAATTGAAACTGTCAGTGATTCCAGCCAATAACTCAATCTTCATCCCTCTTTAGCTATGCAGATTCCAATTGTTGGGCTTCATTTCTATCAGTTTTGGAGCGATCAATTTTAATTTGGTGATCTCAGCACACATTTCCTTAATCTGTCTAACAAGTTAGGTTGAGGTGAATGAAGGTTCTGGGGAGGGGTCTGGAGAGGGAAGGCTGTTACCCAGCGCTTGTCTACCACGTGGGCGAGATCACCCTGGGTGACGAGGGGCATGGCCACCCTCTTTGGCCCCTTTTTTCTCATAAACAGAAAGAGCGACTGATCTATGCACAGGGGACGTTCCCCTGGACTTACAATGAAGTTCCAATTCTTCTCTGTGTTACAAGGGAATTTCTGATTTATCTTTAACAATAAAATTAAATTTTTGATCCCCTTCATCTTCTGTAAATAGTAAAAAGATTATTGGATGTTCAGTTCAAATAAAACAAATTTGTCTCCTTTGTTCCTTCTTCTAATTTTGGAATACTAGTGATATTGGTAGTTGAGAAGACTGGCTAAACTTTATTGAGAACTAATGATTCCTCCAAACTCTAATTGGAACTACATTTATATAAGGAAATTTAATGGTCAAACTTAAGCACCACAGCTGGGGTGGACAATATGCATCCCTCTTGTAAAGGTAGAGCAGAATATTATCACAATGAATTGGTTCACTCAAGACCAGAAATTTTAAAATTGTGTTGCTAATAATATTTTCAGTGCAAACTTTATATTGTTTAAGAGTTTTAGCAACACGATGTTGACAGGTGCACCAATAGTCAAGAATGCAAGTACTTTTGAACTTGTATATGGTGACTTTCACTTTTATAACGCTCTTTCCAATTGACATACCTGATTAAGAATTGCACTCATAGTCAGACTGAATCCCTTTAACTTTTTATAGAGGTAAGTCTTAAAAGACTCAGGTGTCTCCTCATTTCTATTTGTAATCTTCTTAAATGTAGTGCAAACTAGATTCTCATCATCTGGTAGTTTCAACAATTTGAGTTTATTATGAAGTTTAGGACAAATAGGATTTCTCTTTAGGTTCAAAACTGACAGGTTAGGTCACAGATGGCAAGTTAAATAAACTTCATTTTGGGATTCTAAATCATAATGTTTGACTCAACTATTGAACTAGTCTCATCAAAGTAAATTATTCTTAATTTAATTGAGGCACACCAACCAGGGGACGGACATTGCTGAGCATTACCAAAAGAAAATCCATAACAAAAGTCGAAATGACACAGCTGAGGCCCTGCAAATGACATAAAAAACCAAGAGCCAAACACCAACCAAGTTGGAAGTGAGAACTGCTAACTGACTATGGCGGAGGGAGAGGGGGGACCAGGAGGCTGAGCTAGCTCATCTAGGTCCAATAGGCGTCAGAAAAAAGTAGAGAGCAAGGGCGTAGGCGCATCTTGGGAGTGGGGGTCCAGTGAGGGGAGTGGGACTGGCCAAGGAATACCTTTTTCGAGGCAGTCAGAAAGAAAAGCAGTAAGGGAATTCTCACATCTAAGGTGGATGTCGCGCAAGGTAGAACCTACTTCTTTAACTTTGGGGGTGAGGCGAGTCCTCATGTTAAACTTAGCTTGTTGCGCCAAAGCTTTGAGATTGTTGTTGGCAAGGTGGAAAGGGTGGAGGACTTCTCATTTTTGTGGGAGGGTCAGCGCGGGGTCCACAGGAGGGGGGACAAGGCCTTTTGATAAAACCTCAATGGACAAACTTGCGGCATTTTGGAGCGATATATCAGTTGGGGAGACAAATATCTCTTCAAATAACTGATGGTTGGATTGGAATATGGGGGCACCTGGGCGAGGCGCATAGTATTGAGGGGGAACTGGGCTGCATAGTTGGCACTGATGAACTCTTCAAAGCAAGGAGGGCTGACCAAATTTGGATACAGGCTCACCTGATTCATTGACTTTGTCCAAGTAATTCCAGGGATTTTGGTTTACAATAATTAAATTGGGAGAATGTATTGGCATGGGGGAGCATGGCTTGGGATAAAGCAAATGTGGCTTAGAATTAACTGGAGACCAGAAGGACCCCTGATTGGTTGGTTGAGGAGAAGTGGCTTGAAGATACTGCTCCTGATTGGCTGGGGAAGGCCCAGCTGAAGGTTCTTGCTTTTTGATAGGAGGGGGAGGAAATCGCCCCAGGGGAAGAAAGTAACTAGGTCAGTAACTGGGTCATCATGCAAAGAGTCAGGTGCATTAGCTGCAGCTTGGGAGTTGGAGGGGCAGCACCATTATAAATGGTCTAGTTCGAGACAAGTAGGGCAGATGGTGCGCCCTCCATCCACGCGGGCCCAGAAAGGATGGTCTGGGTGGGGGGAATAATGGTGCAAGGGGGAATCAAGAGGGCAACCTCCAGGGAAGTGGGATGTATGGTTGTGAAGGCCCAAGGGCCTGCAAGGTGGGAGGCTCCCATGGGAACCACAAATTGGAGGATGGGATCTGAACCATATGCTGACAAGCCAGTCAACAGTTCATTGTAAAAAATATTGGGGGGTAGGTGAGTAGGGAGGCCCGCGAACTGAACCACTAGAGTGGTATCAGTGAGCAACTGGGTTCGAGTGGTAGGAATGAGTGCACCCTGGAACACCAGGGGAATGGTGGCTGCAACTACTGCATCAGCTTCACATGAAAAGCCAAGGTCAAAATTTTTCTTAAAGGGGTGGAAGTCAATGAAGCTAGCAGGACTCAAAAGATCCTGGGAAACAATAAAGATAGGTCAGTCAGAATATGGGAACAACTTGCCATATTTGACCTGGTGGCCAAAATGCATGGCGCTCTGAGGGAGTATGAGGGGGCAACAGGGCATTGCCTGAGTGCAGGAGAGGTGTAAAGCTAGGTCTTTAGGCGGGACAAAGTGACTGGTCGAGTTGGGGGGCTAGTAGAACCAGCCCATGCACATTTCAGCAGAGGCTGAAAAACATTAGGAGGGGGCGCCCCCTGCCCCACGAGGGGGCAGCGGGCATCGAGCTCATCAACATAGGGGACCAGAAAGGGTTGACAACAAGTGGAGTTGTGTTTTTTAAATTAATTGATCAGGATTTGACCAAAAAGTGGGCAAATTGAGAGAAAGAGCCCATCATAGTAAATTATAATAATGTGTTTTAAAGAATTGATTGATTTATCCATTTCACCTTAGCTCTTCCTTTTTTGCTTCATCTTACTTTAATAAATTTCTTTAAAGTGCCTTTTTTGCTGACAGTTATTGCATTTGAACTTTTCTGGTATACCCATTTAATAAAGCAATAAACTTTCACTTAGGTTTACCATTGCAACTCTAAGTAACATGGATAGCTTTTAATTAAAGTCAGCATTGCTGATGTTCCTGGTGTTTAGGCTCAGTCTTATAGGTGGTTTTGATATCATTTAGAAACTTCATGATGGCCTTCAAAATTTTGCCAGATTTCATAATCAAGGTCAATTGTACTATTAGTTGTGAGTGTTTTATCATAACTTAACAAGACCATCTTCATGGTAAATAGGTCTAAAACACCATTAGTCAAATGATGCTGTGTGTTGAAGTAGAAACAGTTTTAATGGTCCACAGATGACTCAGTTCTCACCATACGCATGATGGGAAATAATTGCCCCATGTTATATACATCCTGAGCTCTCTCAAACTTGGATATAAGTATTTCATAAGTTTGACTCATTGATGGTGAGGTTAAAGAGTGGCTTTAAGCACCTCCTGTGATTCTCTGCTCATACATCCCTAATATGGCGAGCCTTCATTATGATACTTGCTCCATCTATGATAACTTGTTAAAGGAGTAGAAATCTGGACATAACTCCATTGTCAGGAGTGAATTTAGCTCTAAAGTATGATCTATAATTTGAATTTTACTTAAGTTCAATTTAGGCACGCATGTTGTGTATTAAGTGCTGGTGTGTTGAATCTAACTTTAGCCTTTCTTAAACTGGGTAAAGGCCTATAAGGCTATGACGTTAAACGTCATATTGCCAATCTTATGCTTTAGGTAGTGCAGCAGGCCATAATGGTAATCAAGATGAATGTTAAATTATGTTCAAGCTCTGCATAGTATCATTGTTATCTTGGTCTAAAAAGAAAACTTAGTTTATCTACTGATACAGTGTGTTTTAATCAAGATTACAACTGGTCAAAAATATCACAGATAAATATGCAATTAATTCAGTAAAACTTTATGAATACAGTCTACTTTAAAAAATATAAGTAGACCTCAATAGAAAATAAGCCTGTATTAATAATTATATAAATACGCCTTAGTCACATTGAGTACTTTCAGCGCTGAAATATTGTCATGTATCAATATCAGCGTTTCTCAGATGATTATGTATCCTAGATTTTGTTGCTGCATTTGTCCCTTTCCCAATACAAGCTCTTCACTTTTATACTGGCCTCTAATGAGTCATGCCATCTCTGAAGCTCCTAAATCTTCTAGTGTCTCCCATTTATAGCCAGCTAATAGGCTATCAACGTTGCTACAGAGTCTGTATGGTTGTCTGCACAACGTCAGATACACCTTGATGGTAGCCTTTAAAAGTCAGGTACATCCTTAAGGTATTGTTTAGTAAGGTAATAACGATAATCTTAAAGCATTTTAACAGAACTAGCTTGTGGAATTGAGCGCTAAGTTAACAAATTAAAATGGATTGATCTGCTGGAAAGCCAAGATTTTATGATGAACTAATATATATATGATTATATTTCAGGTCAGAAAATGCTAGCAAGGTATCCGATGAAAGATCAATAAAAATCATTCTGATCAAGGACACAAACATCAGAACAAGGTGGTCAGGGGTAACAGCCAGGTCTATAGGACATCTGGGGTATTATTGTAGTGGTCAATTTCATATGGTTGGTCAAACCCAAATCTCCTCACACAGCAATCTTCATAATTCATGCTGAATCAGGTGGGTGCTAACTTTCTGCTAACTCTATATCAGATTGACCACTTTTTGCTTCAGTTTATCAATCTCTTTCTCTGGATCTATGTCTTCTGTAATTTTATATCCAGGATAAACTTTAAAGGTATCTTCATTAACTCTTCACAATTTTTGTCAGTGCCCCCTGTGTGAGCAAGACTTAATTCTAAAGTAAGCCTTATTTATCTTTTTTGAGCGGTATATGTAAGCCACTGGTTATAATCTATTTATCTTGTTTACAATGTGCGTCATTGGTACATATAAAGTCTCTATTCCTCAATAGAACAAGACTTTTAAACAAGGTTCAACCTTGTTCAATCATGCTAAAAACATGGACAATATTTGAAGTTGATTTCTCTTAAGCACACTGGGACCCCTATCAACCTCTAACTGAGTTTTAGGCTTAGTTAAAGCCTTTCTGACTTTGTCACTATTAGCACCAAAGTAATAAAAATTTTAATAGTGGATACTAGATAAAAAGGTTATAATTTATATATTAAAATTATACATAGTTAAAGGATAAAATCTTGGTTGAAGTAGATTTTTTAATAATAAAATTTGGTTTCAATCCATTTTAGTATGTGCTTGTGTGCTTTCACTTTGGCTCCAGGTTAGAAAATTACATATCCTTAATTCTACTAGACCTTCTTGGTCATAATTTAAATTCTATTGGAGCTTATGCCTTTTTAATAAATCTTATTGCTGTTTTTGGGATTCACGTGGATTTAAAGCACCTGTGGCACTTTAAGTGACATTTTTCCTTCTTATGAAATTAATTGTTTCTCAATTTATAAACTTTTACTTTGGATGATAATTTAATAATGAGGTGACTTGAACTTAATGGAGTATTGGTAATCCAGCCATCATTAGCAGTATCGATGGGATTCAGCCACTATCAATGGATTTCAGTTTTTTTTTGATCACTTTAAGATATAAATGAGCTTTTTTGTCATTGGTGTTGCCATTAAACATTAGATATTTTCATTCTCAAGGTATAAAAATGATTGTATTTGTTTATTATAAAATTATTCTGTTCACTTCTAGATACAAAAGTGCTTTAGTAATGGTACTCACTATTATATAAATTCTATACATCTCATTTTATAAATAATGTAGCTTTCTCAGGAGGTCTTTTTTAAGGGAAAAGAAAATAAACCTTTAAGTTGAAAGAATTAAAAAGGTATAATGTTCAAAATAACTGAACTATACGCTTTACACATCTTTTAGCTTTAAAGACTATGATTAGTTGGAATGAGTTTCAAGTCCAAAGGTATATTTATCAAGTCTGAGAAATTTTTAAGCGGTGTGTTGGGTAACCTAAGCATTTAGGTCAAACAACAAGGCAATTACCACATCTTGGAAGGCACATTTTGTAAAGAAGACTACTCAAACAATTATAGGTTATCCCTCTTCTAATAAATTTAACAAGAACTGTATAAGCTGAGTTAGAACTTCACCTTTTTATAAAAATTTTGACTTGTAAGTTAATCTCTTATTTTGGTTCTTGCAGTAACTCCCCATTGAAGTGCAACGCCAAATCCCTTGGTACACATTTATGAGTTATCAGATCTTAAGTTTAATATTGGTAGCATGGCCAGAATTTAATTAATCCCTTTAGTGTTTCCCTCATGTCTCGCGCTGATCCATATCATCCAGAATAAAAGCATACATAACTAATAATACAACACCATCTTGAAAATACTATGTCAGTTTTTGGGATCACTTTACATAAGCATTTTTACATTGATAAAAGAATTGACATCCTAACTTAAATTGTGCCTTGGAGCCTATGTCAAACCCTGATAATTAAGTTTGTCATAATATATGACCTTCCTCCATGTTTGGGCGATGCAGTGGAAAGTTGTCCTTTACATTTAATATAAGATTAGTATTGTTTTGCTCCTCTGAGTACTAACACACCAAATCTGGCAGCTGCCAAGATGTCCACCTCGCTCCCACCTCCCATACTGCCCTCTGTTAAGCTGCATGAAATCATATTGCCATCCCTCCTTCAGTGCCCGACAATGCCTGACTTCCAGTTATACGTCCCATTCTGTCCACCAGACCAAAGCCTGAAATGTCAATACCTGTCATGAAAACAGAAGAAGTTTAGACCAGCCTGACAGTCAGGATGCAGAAGCACCCAAAAAGCAAGCCAGAATGCCAGAGGCATTGCTGCACATATGACATTGTATGGAGCCAGGCTTTGGGAAACAAAAGACCGTTGATGTGGGACAATTGTGAACAGCAACCCAAGAACGAACCAAATAGAGACAGCCCCATACACTGGTGGTCTTGCTGCAGGAGGTGGTACCATAGGTATAGTTTCTACAAGGTCACCAGCGGGTGGGTTCAATTCAACTGAGGAGACAAGGGGGCAGATCCTTGCTTGGAGATGGTGGATGTAAGGCCACAAAATCCCAGTATGTTGTTGGCAGAAGTTTGTAATAACGGGGTTGAATTGCCAGAAGTATTTAACTCGGTAAATTCAGTTGACAATGGTAGGGGCCATAGTGACCATAAGTACTGGTAAAGCCCATCCAGTATAAGGACCAACAGGCCACCAGAGAAAAGCCATCGGGAATGCTGCCAGAAGGATATCAATAAAATCAAAATTGATGGTATTTTGAGGCAAATTTTATTGTAAGAAAGTGAAGAAAATTGACCAACAATTTTCTCAGTGTGATGCAACTGATTAAATAGTGGTTGACTGATATGGGAAAAAGCAGGGATTGGGACCCTCAATTTTGATCTAACTGGAGAAATATTTGGGAATGGGGCAGATAAACTCATTGGGAACTGACATCAAAGAATTTTGGCAGCAGGTCAAGTTTCTGTTGGTTTGACCTCAAATGCCCAAACTGAGGCTCAACTGCATTTCTGATGGTTGGCATAATGGCATCTGGCCCAATGAGCAGCGGGAATCACCCAGGGGCCACCCCACGTAGGGGCAGTCTGAATTAATTGAAAACAGGTTTGGGATGTCCAACCCACCCATGCCCAGTTGCTGGGCCATTTTTTTGGTCAAAAGTGTTGCATTGGTTGCAATGCCTGATTTGCTGGAAGGGAACTTCAAACTATTATCAATGGTGTCCAATGCTGCTACCTGCACGTTGGGGATCATCCCTGATGATTTTGAGTTGGGTTAATTTCAACAATTGCAGTGTTGAATGAATCAAAACTTTTGGCAATTCTAGCCAATGAATCAATCTTTGCCCCTTTTTGACCATGTGGATTCCAATAATCAGGCTTATTTCCATTCATTTTTGAACTGATCGACTTCATTTTGGCGACCTTGGTGCAAATTTCCCTGATCAGATGTACTAGTTCTGCTGAGGTGAGTGTGGGCACTGGGGAGGAATCTGAAGAGGGAAGCTGTTATCCAACGCTTGTCTACCACGTGGGAAAGATTGCCCTAGATAATGAGGGGTACAGCCACCCTCTTCAGAGCCTTCTAACTAATAAATGGGGAGAGGGCCCAATTGACACACAAGGGATGTTCCTGGGGACTTAAAATAATACATTATTTCCAGGGTATGCTGTACTAAGTTATCAGGCCTGCCTTGAGGCTTTAGTGGTTCCAAACACCCAACCCGCAGAGTTATCTGTTCCCCTCTCCCCTTGCTTCTGCTGTGTCCCGCCAATGCATCCATTTCACATGGTGGTGATGTCACAAACTAACTATAGTTGTTCATGGCAGAAGTTTTTTTGAAAAAAAAAATGTAACTAAAAAGTTGAGCACTTGCCTTTGGGAGCTTGGTGTAACTCACTTTGATGTGTGACACTGGATCAATGGTATGCATTGATGAGTCAATCAGATCTAAAGTTTAGATCTTAATAGCACAGACAGAATTTTGGCAACTCATTGGTTTTTTCCCCTCTCATCTTGTGCTGTATTCACAGCATTCATTGTAAAAGCATACATAGATTTTTAAAAGAGATATACTAGCCTGCCAGGATAATTCTTGCTTCCACTCTAGTACAAATTTCGTTCATCACAAGTTATAAAGAGTAATGGTTAGAAAAAAATCTCAGTATAAAATTTATCCTAAAATTGACTCCACCTTGATTACATTAAAATTCTAAAAAAGTACCTCATCTTGAGAATCTATATCAGTTTTGGGACCACCTCGAATGAGCACTTTATTTTAATAAAAGTATTGCAGTCTTGATTGGTTTTTTTGTCTTGGCGCTTATGCCAAACCTCCATAAGCTAGAGTCATCATGATGGACAACCTTCCGCTGCACTTGGGCAATGTGGCAGATAGTTGTCCTTCACAAATTTATGGGTATCTTAAAGGAGAAAGTAACTTCATAAAGGGTATTCAAGTTGAAATGTGTGTAAAATGTAAGGCTTAGTTGTTACCAGCATAAGCATTAGCACCATGTTAATATGGAATTAAAACTATTATTCTTTTACTATGGCTTTTTATAAAGACATTAGTATTAAGTTTTCAACAAAATTCTGCACAATGGAATTCTACATGTCAAAAAAAGGTTTATTTTAATAAATTTTAGGACTTAACAATGGTTTTATCATATAAAATTAGGCTTACTAGATCGCTGGCTGAGCTATTGTTCAGGTAAATTTGAAATTAAAGCTTAGCATAATTATGAAGGGGATGAAATTATTTTTGTCTTGTAGGTTATGTCCCTAATAACGCTTGACTTTAAGAAATAATTTGCTATTACCAACTTAGTAAACTAAATATATTAATGGAAGAGAATTTATGTACCACAACTTAAATATTTTAAACAAACTGATCATAGGAAGGTCATTGGGTGAGTTCTGGAAGCATATCTTGTTGATAACCTGAGATCATTTTAGAGAATAGATATTTAAGAAGAAACTAAACAGATGGTGTTTTCATTTTTGACATGGGAACAAATGGGCAGTCTGAGCCAAGGCAAAGGAGTATAAAGAGAATTTATGTTTGAGTTGTGGCAGTGGGGAAGATCAATAAATATATAATTTGACAGCAAGACGAAATTTTTTTATGAGTACAATTTATATAGGCTTAGGGTCTTACAAGACCAAGCTACACATCAGCTCATGTCAGAACAATGAGGGTAGAGGTTAATGGGAATTCCAAAAAAGTTTAACGTTTGGATGGCATTGGCGAGCACATGTTCATAAGTGGTTAGAATCCTCTTTTTGTACAGAAGGCTTAATGTGGCTTCATCAAAGTATTGGCTTTTTAGGAGAGAAGAGGTCATTTTGGCTTTATCTTTGTAATAAATAGGTTATACTGGAGGGTTTATGCATTCTTTGTATAACTTTTCAAAAAGTCATGTATATAGGGTAGTAGCACTCCATACTCAAGACATGAGACAAACGCATGCCACTATGTGAGTACAAATGGACCTTTCAGGGATTCTTTTGGTTAGTTACATGTGGCAAGCAAGGTCCTAAAAGTGATAAAATTGGCTTAAAGTTTGCTGAATTTAAAACTTTCCAAAAACAAGCTTTTGGGAGGCTAGCTCTCTTAAGTGGGCTACACAGCGCCTTTACACACTAGATAGTGGTATCATAACAGATAATATTAAATGAAAAAGTAAAAAGGCTTTATGGAAGTGATTTCAAGTTATCTTCAACACAACTTTTAGTAGTTCATGAGATTTAATTATCAAAACTTTTATTTTAAATTTAATAATGACTTAGTGTTTTTAGTACTAAAGGGGAATGGTATTGTTGTCAAGAGAGTGTCTGTAACTTTCTCTTTTTATGCAAGGTGGTTCAGAAAGCACAGCCACACTCAAAAGAAACTAGTTCCTATTAAATTGGAAAAAGGCACCTCAGAATGTGCTGGAGCACAGGGGACCCAAGGATAGGGTGTAAACATACTTTCAATAACTAGATAACAAGTAACAAAAAAACCTTGGTTGGACCCCAAAGAGGAGTTTATAAACAAACGTAAATCAGTGTTGGGGTGCTAGGGTGCCTTGATCTGCAGGGAACCAGAGCGGCCCAAGTGTACATTATATTCCATTTTTAATTTTGATAAAATAAAATGTCCTATGTTGTTGGAGACCTCCTCTAGGAGGTCCGCGCACAAGTCTACTTAGGGAAGCATAGAAAGGTCTAAAAAATGGATGTTTATTTAAAGCAAGTTAACCAACAAAGAAGGTTGGTCTCATGGAACTACTAATAAACACTAGAGGGAAACATCATTCCATGATAGAGGTACTAAGCCTAAACAAACCAATAAGTGTAATTTATCATCTTTAGTGGTACTGTAACCTGTATAAAGTCTCAACTGGAGTTATCTAAAGGAACTGAATCTTCCCAAATATGGAAATATTATTATTTGAACGGGTCTCAGAAACCCCATATTTCAAGCAATCATAATGAACCACCCTTATTATTTGCAAAGCTGGTGCGTTTTAACGCCCTTGATGTAACTCTGGGCTAACCATTATGCACACCCCAGGATCAACTCAAAAATATCTTGCCTTTACTCAGCGTTAGTCCAGGGTATGCTTCAGGTCATGAAGGCCTATCAACTTTACCCTTTTAGCCTCCTCACTCCCAGACTTATATTTACAGTCAGTACCCTCAATAGTGTTGTGTAACTATGACAATTGTTTTTGGGTATATTTTTTCTAGATGCATTTAGTCTAAAAACTCACAAGTCTTTTCTGAATAAAAAGTCCAAATAGTCATAGGAAGATAAAAACAAAATAAGATACTTTAAAAAGAGAGAGTTTGTGTACAAATATGGTTTATTGAACAGCTTTATAAAAGAGGGTTTTAAAATAAAGTAATATAAATTATTTTCTGAATTATTTGTAAGTTCAAATTTGTTTATAGCTTTATATTTCTAAAATTATATTTATAGCATGTTTTTGTAGAAGGTATATAGTTGTTGTGGAAATAAGCACTCTATATAAATTTGTTGCAACATAAATTTCATCAAAATATGAAAATAGATAAGTTATAAATTAGTGATGTGGCCTTTATTTAACCGAGGTAAGCTGACCAGGGGACAGACATTACCAAACATATGTGAAACTAAGAGAATAACTAAGAAATATAAAAATTGGGCACCCCAGGGTACTCAAGTTACCCCTGTTGCCAGCGGGACTGCCAGGTATGGGGGTTAGTGCACTACTCTGAGGGGGTTTCCCCTGCTATAGAGCAGGTGTGAAGGAAAGGGTCTGTGTGGAGGAACCAGAGTGGGAACCATGATTCTATGAGCGCTTTTTGTCTTGGTCTCATATATCCATAGAGCCATGCTTGGAAGTGCTCTAGTAAGTGGACATGGAATCTGTTAATAATCCCATGAATGGTTGGAACCGTGCCCTTGAACGCATCTAATGCAATTGTGTGTATTGTCCACATTGCAATGGGTATTATTAGGGATCGGAGGGTAGATGGGATTGGTGACTTGATCTGGAGCGCGAAGATACTCTTTGATATTGAGAATTCCTGTTCGTTTTGAATCTTGAGCAGGCGTGCGACTTACTGCCATATAGCTTTGGTTGGGGGCATGTTTCTAGGCGGTGATGTAGGGATCCCTTCTCTCCACATACTGCACATGTTTTGTGGAGGGAGTTGGAGCGGTCCGCCGTCCTATAAGTCCTTCTAAAAAAGCGCCAGGCGTTTGCTCTTATCCTTGGTTGTAGGAGTGGGTGGTGTGTCATTTTCCACATTGCTTTCTGTGTGGTTAAATCATAGGGAATGTCCAGCATATCTAGGTATTCTATCCTAGCTATGTATAGGGTTGTTTCGAGCATATCCATCTGGGGGTGGTTTTCTGGGTTTCTTAATTTGAATTGGTGGCTGGGTCATCCCCTTCCCTGTATAGTACCCATGTTCTCTATGGTCCATCCCATACAGCGGATAGTTCGGAGGATATGTTTGAAATTAGGAGGTTCCATGTGGACCCGTTGCAGTAGGGTGCTTGGCAAGGTATGAAAGTAGTCTGGGTGGACTATGTGGTTTGGTTAATTTGAGCGCCTGTGCAAAGTTAGTCCTTACTGCTCTGGATCAATGTTGTTGTGGGAGGTCTGGAGCAAGGATTTCCTTTATCCAGGTACCTAGGATGTGATTGGCATGGCTCTCAAAATCTATTAGTCCCATGCCTCTGCTTGAGCGTGGGCCAAATAGTGTTTCCATCCGTATAGGAGGGTGAGAGCCAGGCCACAGCCAGCCCTGGATAAGCGCGCGAATTGAGGTTATAAAGGTAGGTGAGAAGGCTATTGCATGGGCCTGGTACCACAGTATTGGGAGGATGAGCGAGTTAGCAACTGTAACTCATCCTGTTAGTCCTGGGGTTCTTCCCTTGAGGGAGGCGACGCGTTTGGATACCCGTTGTAACAGGGGACTTTCTATTGTCTCATTAGCATATCCCCCTGATTCTAGCCAGATTCCAAGGTGTCAGACAGGAGTGGTGGTGGGAGGTGTTGCAAAGGGTAATATAGTTGGGTTTTTTCTTCAAGTGTTGGTGTGAGGTTCTGATGTTGTGGCCCAATTGTTTGTGTATTTGCCTAAGAGGATGATTTCTGTCTTCCTTTTGTTGAGCGATGCATTGCTCACCTTAGAGTATTCCTCTAGAGTGTGTTCCAGATGTCGGGCATCTTCATTGTTTGCTATACCTGCTACGCAGTCATCTGCAAAGGCAAGTATCTTGACTGTTGGTTGTCCTTGTGCAGTTATCCTCATGAGATGTGAGTCAGTTACTCAGAGGAGCGGGTCAAAGCTGAAATTGTATAGCAGTGGGCTGAGGGGATCCCCTTGTTTGAGCCCTCTGTGTGGTTTGATATTGTTTGTTAGGAATCCAGGGCCGCATACAGCCATGGTTGCAGATTCTGTTAGGAGCATCGCCCATTTTATGAATCTTGGTGGGAGTTTGAAGGCATGTAGACGTTCTTTTAGGTATGGCCAGCTAACACGGTCATACGCCTTTTCCTGATCCAAGAAGACCAGGGCACCAGTTGCTTTGGATTGGCAAATGTTTGCAACAGGGTGTATGTTGTTCCAGATTGAACGCCCTGGTATAAACCCAAACTGGTTGGGTGATAGGGCGTCAGATGCAATTGCGCCTAATTTAGCTGCTAGAATTTTTGTTAGAATTTTTGTCAGTGTTGGAGAGTGCAATTGGGCGCCAGTTGGCCAGGTCCAACTTGTCACCCTTTTTATACAAGGTTATAACGTAGGATTCATGGCCTCCTGGTAATAGGCGTGTTTCCAACAAACTCTGGTTCAATGACGCCAATAGGAGGGGGCGATTTGTTGAAGATATTTTTTGTAAAATTTGTAGGGTATCTCATCAGGCCCTGGGAATTTCCTACGTGGTGCACCGCGAATTGTTTCCCAAAGCTCCTTCCATGTGATAAGGGATAGTATGTTGTAATTTGGTGGTGTACTTTGTATCTTGGCAGTTTAAATAAATTCTTTAATTTTTTGTGGATCTGTTGGCATATCGCGATATAATTTGGTGTAATAGCGGTGTACTTCCGCCTTGACCTCCTCAGGGTCAGTTGCCACAGTGCCATTGGTCTTGCAGACCTGTGTGCACGTGGGCTGATTTCCACGGGAGTAGAATTGGCGGAAAAAGTATATCAAACAGGTTTCACCTTCCTTTATGAACTTACCTTTGTTTGATACTTTGATTCTGTGTTGGTGTTCAAAGATGAGATTGTTAAGTTGGGCTGAAATTTCTGCCCATTTTCATCCTCAATTAGGGCTATAGCCAGATCTTGGAGTATTTATTTTCAGGTAGTCTAGTTCTGCTAAGGTACGCTTGATTGTGGCTGTATCCACGGTGTACTTGCATGATGCAATATGTCGGTTTTGTTGATTAAATCTTTTTTGAAAATTTCCCATGTTCTGATGGGATCTGAAGTGAATGGGGCTGTGAATTCTGGGTTTGTAGCCTTGTTTTCAACCCATTCAGATATCTCAGGCAATCTTATATTTTCTGGGTGAAGCTTTCTTCAAGGAGACGCCTGTGTGTGGGATTGGGTTGGCGCTAACTGCACCATAACTAATCGGTGATCAGAAAAATTGATCTTTTTTGTTGTAAATTTGGAGACTCTTGAGTGGTGGGATTGTGGGATGAGGATGTGGTCAATACGACTCATTGATATGAGCAGTCCCTCACGTATGTTGGGTCTTGTCATATGGGGAAGGATTGATGAATTGGGAGGAAGAGCATCCTGTAAGCCAAGAGATGCCTTCATTGTGCGATATTCAATGTGTCCAGGTGGGTATCCCCTGGGATTAGGCCATCGATCTGTATTGGGGTTAACCCAGCAGTTGAAATTGCCTAACATGATGATATCTTGTGGGAGGGTGAGGGTAGAAATTTTTTCAAGATTTTTTTTTCTCTCAGTTGCAGTGCACGGTGCATAGATACATGCTAACAAAATTATTTCATCTTGGCATGTGATTGTTGCTACCAGGACTCAACCGTGCAAGTGTGATGATGAATTTGTAATTTTAAATTTTTTGTTGTTTTGGACTATCACCCCACAGTGAGACGTCCATACTGATTGTGATGGTGCGACCCTGGTTGACCAGAATTCTTCTTCCCCTTGTAGGCAGTGGGTTTCTTGGATGGCCAAGATGTCTACAAGAGGTTTTCGCAGGAATGCCAGCTTTTTGGCTTGGGACGTATGAGCCCTGGCTCTCATGATATTTAACGTCCCTATTGACACTGAGGTGCCCGTGGCGCCTCAGGAGCAGTTGGGAGGACCCTCTGGTCCTATCCCACCGCAGCTCATTTTGGCCATGCTCCGCGTCTGTACTCCAACTCTTTCACTGCCATTGTTGGTTCCCTTGATCTGACCCAATGAAGTAAGGGAATTGCGGTTTTTTGCATTTGCATCAACTTTTCTTGCACAGGTCTCATGTTGATTTGATGCGGGTTGTTGATTGGATTTTATATTTTTGAGGTTCAACTTTGTTGCATTGTGTACGCATTTTACCCCCAAATTGCGGTTGCATTGTTCCTCAGTATGTGCATGACTGATGACGCTTTGTGGCTCAGTCTGGTTACTGTGAAAATTTTCGACCTGGGCATATTGTTCTGATTGGTTGGTTCAGTGAATATCTGGTATATCCTTCTGAATTTGTCCGTGGTTAATGGCGGATTCCGCGTGTGCCGCTGCTTCAGCCGCTGCACTCTTGCGGGCTTTTTGTGCTGCTTTATGCTGTTTAATTGTAACTGGGTCCATGATGGAGTATAGTCCATCTTCACCCCAGCGGAATGGGTGGTGGCCATCAGTCATTTTGGCGAAGTTTTCATTATCTTCGTCCATAGCTTATTCACAAAAATCATTTTCCATTAAGCCCTCTTTTACAGGGCATACATGTTCCTTGTGGCCCAGTGAGCCACAGTGGTTGCAAATGGGTGGTGCGCGTTCCGGTGTAACTTGGAATGCAGCCAACTGGCCCCCATCTGCAAAGTGAAATTCTGCTGTGCGGGAATTCTGGATAAATCCTCTTCCACTTCTGGGAAGGGGTTGATTACAGCAATAGCTTTGCCCGTGCACAGGTTGGGCATTAAGCGAAATTGCTGTATTTCAAGTTGTTGGATTTCTCCATAGGCCACAAGACCTTTGTGGAGCTCCTCCTCGATTACCTTATGAGGAAGGTTGGTGGGGAGTGAGTCAAAGGAGATGAACAAAGTGTTTGCTTTGTTCCATCTGGCACGCGGTGCGCACAATTTTTTGCCCTCAGGGAGGGCAATTTCCACGCAGATTTTTGCTGCGGCATCACTTCATCAGCTGTTTCAAAACCAATATTGATCCAGCCATGGCCCATGTTGTTGGTGGCTACGTACACCGCGTGAGGGAAAAGTGAGGGCTGTGCCTCACATGTTTTCTCCCACAGGGTTGGTGACTCATCCCCAATGAAGAGTCTGATCCCATGTTCCACCTTTGACAAAGGTTGGTTGAATTGAATGTACATGTATTGCGCATGCTTTACAGTAAATACCATAAACCCAGATGGTGTCTGAGTTTGCGATTTCTTTGCAGATTGGGTTCCTGGTCCCCCTCCAGGGCGTTTCTTGCCCTTAGTTGCACCATTAAGCGCACCGCTTGCCGCGACGCTCACCCATGTTGTATTATTTTTGTTATTAAAGTCGCCCATCTTTCCTGTGCGTGATTATCCAAATTTGCTGTTCGAATCAAATCATAGTAACTAAATTGATTGTTATGAGAAAGAAAAGCGTTAGTATTGTGGCCTTAATTGTTTGAAACTTTGTACACAAAAAGCTTCTAGTAACTATTTAGAAGAGCCCACATAGCTATGATTCTTTTTTTAATATTTTAATATTATCATCTAAATTTTGTCTAAAATTCCTTTAATATTTCATTTACCATTGTTGGGATTTTGGAATGCTAACATTATCCAGTTGCAACATATTATTAATGATATCTATCTTACCAGCTTTAGTTTGCTTTATAATAAGCTGATTAGGGATGGTGGAGCTATTAATGTTTAATAACGATTGTTAGGGGATGCTCTCATATGAGACATTAGTTTGGTCTATTATGCTTTATACTCTGAGCTGACAATTAATGGCTTGTCAGGGATAATTCCTGGCAATGTTTGTAAGGTTCTTAAATTGTTGGTTATGTTATCAACATTTAACTTTCTTGCACAGATTGATTAGAATTTCACACTAGTCTATATGGTTTCAGAGTTACTGAAGCGTTGGCAACGCTTTTTGTGGTAGCAGCTTAAATGTTAGCCAGAGTGAAATGGCCTTCTGTAAATAGGTAAATTGTCTCATTACCTAATCAAGTTGTTATCTTGTAAATGTTAGCCTTTTAGAATTAATAAAGCTTTGGGACACGCTATTTTAGAGTCCAACCCATGTGATTTCATGGAATGTGCTGATCATAATAAGACTGGAATGAAACTCAGGATGATTGAACACCTAAAGCACCAACCAGAATACTTATGGTACAGTAATCAATATTGAGGACTACATAAGAACTAGGGAAACTGCAGGTACCATCAGGGAATTCCAAAATTGGAAATGATACACACTAAATGTTCATTAAATTTCTTAAACTCACATGTAAATCTAATTTTTAAAGGGTTTATATTCAGCTAAAATAGCAGAAAGGGAACAATGAAGCAACAGCGCTACTTGTCAGAGTCTGATGCCTTATAGTCTTAAAAACTTAGGAAGTGGGAATAAATGCATTTGCTGTCATGCATAATTTTGTGATTCAGCTAAGGGGATCAATATTATAAAAATTTTTATGGTGCCAGATTGGTCTCATCCTGCCAGCTGACTTAGGATTGAATTTTGCCCAGCAAATTTCCATTACAGCACAATTCCTCTTGGCTATTAGTGACGCTTCATCTAGAGGGTGACTGAGTGCACCCATGGCCAGGCCACATATGGCCAGTCCCACTGAGTAAGGGCGGGGTTTATTTGCTTGTACCTGCCGGGTATGAGCTTGTCATTGCAGCGACAGTGGAGAACGGTGGTTAAAAACTTCCAAGCCCAAAACTGGGTAAATTGATTTAATTTTTCCAGATTTCAATTTTAATTTATAAGTGGAACTCTAACCAGCAGAGACAATAACTTTCAGGGGAGAATCGCTGCCATTCCTCTGCTGGCGATGGCCCCTGGCCACTACTACACCTAACACAACTCAAATTTTTGGACCAACACATGAGTGGTTAAAATGGGGGGAAGTATCAGGCGAACAGCAAGTAAGAATTAGACTAGCCTGCCAGCCAGAGTGCCAGAGCGCCTGAACAGCAAACCAGAATGCTCAAGGCACTGCTGCTGATATGACAAATATGGAACTGGAAATGAGTTCCACCAATATCTAATGGTGAGCCAGAATTTTCATATAGGCACAAGATAAAGTACCAGATGCATACAGCTGTTAACCTCAAGGGGTACAAGAGCGTTGGCGGATAAGGCGGCTTAATTTTCAACATATAAAAACTAAATTTTGGGGAAGGTTTTTTTAATGGAAATTTAAGGAAGAAAAATTGACCAACAATTTTCTAAGTACAATGTGACTGATTAAATAGTCATCAATTTGGAGGGAAAACAAGCTGGGATCAGGTCCCACAAATTCAACCTAACTGGCAAATTATTTGGGAATGGGTGAATTAGTTCCCTGGGAACTGACATCATAAAATTCGGTGACAGGCTGAGTAACTGTCAGTTTGACCTCAAACATCTGAACCAAGACTCAGCTATGTTTCCGATGGTTGGTGCAATGGCATTTGGCCCAATAAGTGGTGGGAATCTCCCAAGGCCACCCCACATAGGGGTGGGCCCATTTGGTTGGGAACGGGTTTGGGACGCCCAACCCGCCCATACTCAGTCGCTGGGCCATTTGTTTATCAGTGGCATTATGTCAGGCGCAACGCCCAATTTGCCAGCAAGAAGCTTCAAAACTTCATCAATGGTGTCCAATGCTATTACCTGCCCATCGGGGGTGATGCCCAATGGATTTGGGGGGTGGGTGATTTTTCTGATCATCATGTTAACTAAATCGCAACTGTCAGGCATTCCAGCAAATATATTGGTCTTCATACCTTTTGACCATTTGAAATCTGAGCATTGGGCTGATTGTCGCTTGAATTAGTTGCAATAGATTTCATTCCAGTGATCTTGGCGCAGATTTCACTGATTCCTTGTAGCAGTTCTGCCAAGGAGAGTCTGGGTACTGAAAGCGGGATCTAAAGTGGAAGGGCTGTTACCCAGCACTCATCTACCACGTGAGCGAGATTGCCCTGAGTAACAAGGGTATGGTCATCCTCTTCAGTATCTTCTTGCTCAGGAATGGGAAAATGGCCCAATCAATGCCCAGAGGACGTTCCTTGGGACTTACATTACCCTTTCCTTTTTCCAAGGAAAGGGCTCCACCACCAGGAAACTGTACGGGAGCCACATTCTTGTGCGCCTTGGGCAACTTGATCGCCATTACTTTCACAGGGTTTTGGGGGTGGGGAGCCTTGGGGTGGGATACGTGGAACGCTTTGACCAGGTCCATGAAATTTGTGCAATTGCACGCCTTGACCCAACTGTTCTCAGGGCTGGATACCCTTTCCAGGCCACAAGATATCGGACAGAACGTCGCGATTTCTGGGATGCCAGGATAGCCTCTACCTCTAACTCAGCCTCTTCCACATTTTGACAATGATCAGTTCCAGTTCCGTGGGAATTGCACCCTTGAAGGGTGACATCTGGGAAACTTGGAAAACTGGATACTGCTTCCAATGCATGGGGAGCTTCAGTCAGAACGTCCTGTTACCCAATACCTCCTCCACCAAATGGGGACCTGAGCATTTACTGGCAAATTTATGGGAAGGGGCCTGGATCTTTGAGTGATGGGTATCAAGCATAACGTAGGAGCCCACCATAAACTTGTGACCTGGAAGATGCTTTCAAGCCGCGAACTGCTTGTAGTCACCTATAGCTTTGGTGAGGTGTTCTCACACCAAGGCTTGATTTGATCTAATATGAGCAGCATGGTCCTCGGCAGCTTGAACCTCAGGCTGTAAGCACAGTCCAACCAAAAACGAAGGATTATAACCCAACGTTGCTTCATAGGGGAAAACCCAGTGGATGCGTGGGTCCCATTATTGTAAGCAAAATGGGCGAGAGGAAGGTCATCAGCCCAAGTATCCTGTGTGGCTGCAGCATAGCAACGCAGGTACTGTTCAAGAACTTGATTGATTCACTCAGTCTGGCCGTCAGACTAAGGATGATATGCTGTGGATTGACAGGGGGATATTTTCAGGATTGATAGGAGTTCACTCCAAAACCGCGTGGTGAACTTGGAGCCATGGTCACTGATGATCTCCTGGGGGAGATTAAACATTAAAAACACATGACATACAAAAAGGCGGGCAGTCTCTTCCAACATAATTGCGGAAGTGCAAGGTATAAAAAGGGAAAATTTCGTGAAGTGGTTTACCACTACATCACCGCTGTGAACCCATTAGAACAGGGGAGCTTGACAATAAAGTCCATGGACACCGATGTCTATGGGCCCTCCACCTGCTGTAAGGGGTTCAGGAGGCCATTTTTGCCAGAAAGATCTGAATTGCCCTGGCGCAATTAACATAATAAGCGATCCAGGCTGGAACTTCTTTTATCAAACCTGCCCAATTGTAGTTTTGTTTGATCAAATCGATGCATTTCTTAGAACCAGGGTGACCTACCATGGGGGGATCGTGATGTGCGCGAAATACCTCAGTTCAGAAGGAGGGGGAACCCAAACGCGAGATCTAAAATATATATAAGACCCTCCTTCAGTGAGTATAGGGAGTGTTTATGCTTCTGGTGAGATAACTGCTCAACCAACTCCACGCCATCAGGGCAGGCCATTTGACTGGCTAAGACTTGAGCAACTAACGGAGCATCAGGGGCCAGAGCGACGGAAGAAATTACAGGGGGAACAATTGACAAGATTTGGGTGGTAGGAATCACTTTAATGAGATCCACTTCCTTCAGATCCACAGAACTGTGGGTGGGGCTGTGGCTGAGAAAATTGGGAAGTACATTTAGTGCACCTTTTATGAATTCATATTTGAAGTTGAAGCAGCACAGGTCCTGATAGGTTCAGGCTTGCCAATGGGCCAATTTTTGGGGTTTATGAAAATACAACAGGGCCTGGTGATCCATGTGAACAGTTAGTTCATGTCAGGCACCCTGTAACAGGTACCTCCAATGAGTTAGGGCCCATGCAACAGCTGCCAACTTCTTGTCATAAATAGCCTAAGACTGCTCCATAGAGGTGAACTTTTGGGAAAAGTAGGTGACTGGGTGTTACAAGCCATCGTGCTCTTGGAGCAACACTGCTCCAACAGCTACTGATGATGCATCGCATGCAACAATATGTGTCTTGGTGGGATTGCATGTTTCAAAATGGGAGGGGATACAAACACCTCTTTAATCAATTCAAACGCCTGTTGGCATTCATCCATCCAGCGAAATGGTGCATTTTTCCCTGTAAGGGGGTGGAGTGTGGCGGCGAGCTGTGAAAGTGCGGGGGAGAACTTTTTAGGAAAATGATGGTTCCCAAGAAACTCCGTAGTTGTTTCTGGGTAGTCATGGTTGGCCACTCCCAGATAGCATCCAACTTATTGGGAGGGATTGCAAAACCATCTTTAAGGATGAGGTTCTGAGGAACGTAACCTCCTCCTTATAGAACTCACACTTGGAAGGCTTGATGAACAAACCTGCCTTATGTAAGCCGGCTACAACTGTTTCCAGGTCAGTAGCATGTTGTTTGGGAGTTGGGGAGTGAACCTAAATGTCATTGATATATGCTACTATGCAGGTAAACTGGAGGTCACCCAGTACATTATCAAATATGCGTTGAAATGTAGCAGGAGCGTTCTTCAGCCCAAAGAGCATCACACGGAATTGGAAAATGCCCCGCTTCATCCAGATTGCTGTTAACCATTCTTGCCCTTCCATCACCTGAATTTGGTTGAATGCATTAACAAGATCCAGTTTAGAAAACACCTGAGATTTGGCGATTGCTTGGCTTATCATTGGTTCAAATGGCAGGGGGTAGGGATCAGAAACTGTGATTTTTTTAAGGTGTCCATAATCCACACAGGGGCTAAGAGAACCATTGGCTTTTTTAGCAAAGACAATGGGAGACGCGATGGGTGAGGTCTCCTTGAACATCCACCCTTTTCTCAACATATCATCCAACCAGGTGTTAAGGGCGGCCTCCTCCTCTGCTGTGTGGGGATACAAAGGGCAGTTGATATTCACCAACTCCACAGTCGTTCAAAACCCACGATCAAACCTAGTGTGCTTAGGCAGGCGATCTGCCTTTCCCAAGTCAAAAATGCGTTGATAACGCATTAAACTTTTTAAAAATTGGATGGTATGTTAATAGGGGAGATGAGGGACGTCATAGAACTGAAACCTTGATCTCTTTTAAGAGTGTCCACTAGGGGAATTCACCCTCCAGTTGATCATTAGCAAACGACATCATGTTAGACTCCAGGTGGATTTTGACATGTTGTTGGCACCACCATCCCACTCCTAAGATCACTGGAAACAACAAGTTTGGCATAACCAAAAAGCGATCGCAGAAGCTGAATTGGTGTATTGAAAATGTGACTGGGCGACGTACCAGGTATAAGGTTTGGGAGGCTGACAATGCAACCATCACTGAAGGACCTGCATCCATGGCAAGTTCCAATTGCTGGGCCAGTTCTACACTCATAAAATTTCCCGCGGCTCCCATGTCCACCAGGGCCTCAAAGGAAACATGATGAGACCCAACACTAATCTTCATGGGGCACTAAGAAGTAAGCGGAGTTCTCTTTATTGATAGTTGTGGATGAATCCAGTGATACCAAAGAGATGGCGGTGGGGTCAGGGGAAACCAATAGGCTTTGGTGAGGAGCAAACTCCTTGAAAGTTGAGATGTCAGACCCTACTGAAATGGGCAAAATAGCCGCGGCAACTATGGGGTATGGGTTTGGAGTTTTGAGTGAGACCAGAATAATGTGGCCATAGATAATCTTCTTTACAACCTGATTCAGTTGGAAAGAAGGGACCATTGCTACGTTAATGTACATGAGAAAGGCAGAAATGACTAAGAATAATGGTTGGTCGATTATGTCTGGTGAACAGCAAGTAAGAATTAGACTGGCCTGCCAGCCAGGGTGCCAGAGCACCTGAACGGCAAACCAGAATGCCCAAGGCACTGCTGCTGATATGAAAAATATGGAACCAGAAAGGAGTTCCACCAATATCTGTTGGTGAGCCAAAATTTTGTATAGGCACAAGATAAAGTACCAGATGCACACAGCTGTTAACCCCAAGGGGTACAAGAGCATCAGCGGATAAGGCGGCTTAATTTTCAACATATAAAAACTAAATTTTGGGGAAGGTTTTTTTAATGGAAATTTAAGGAAGAAAAATTGACCAACAATTTTCTAAGTACAATGTGACTGATTAAATAGTCATCAATTTGGAGGGAAAACAAGCTGGGATCAGGTCCCACAAATTCAACCTAACTGGCAAATTATTTGGGAATGGGTGAATTAGTTCCCTGGGAACTGACATCATAAAATTCGGTGACAGGCTGAGTAACTGTCAGTTTGACCTCAAACATCTGAACCAAGACTCAGCTATGTTTCCGATGGTTGGTGCAATGGCATTTGGCCCAATAAGTGGTGGGAATCTCCCAAGGCCACCCCACATAGGGGTGGGCCCATTTGGTTGGGAACGGGTTTGGGACACCCAACCCGCCCATACTCAGTCGCTGGGCCATTTGTTTGGTCAGTGGCATTATGTCAGGCGCAACTCCCAATTTGCCAGCAAGAAGCTTCAAAACTTCATCAATGGTGTCCAATGCTATTATCCGCCCATTGGGGGTGATGCCTAATGGATTTGGGAGGGGGTGATTTTTTGATCATCATGTTAATTAAATCGCAACTGTCAGGCATTCCAGCCGTTATATTGGTATTCATACCTTTTGACCATTTGAAATCTGAGCATTGGTCTGATTGCCACTCAAATTAGTTGCAATCAATTTCAATTTAGTGATCTCAATGCAGATTTCACTGATTCCTCATAGCAGTTCTGCTGAGGAGAGTATGGGTACCAGAAATGGGATCCAAAGTGGAAGGGCTGTTACCCAGTGCTCATATACCATGTGAGCGAGATTGCCCTGGGTAATGAGGGTATGGTCATTCTCTTTGGTACCTTTTTACTTGGGAACGGGAAAATGGCCCAATTGACACCCAGAGGATGTTCCCGGGACTTACAGGAAGGCGTGATCATCATGGGTTACTCTGTCATCAATTTCTCATCTAACATGTGATATAAGTCACCATGGTGCCAAGAGGGATGGCCGCTGGCTTCCTCCCCTTCTTGGTACAAAATGGGAATTCCTTCTGATTAAGCCGCATGGTTTGCTCCCCTTGACTTAAAGTTACCCTTCCCTTTTAAAGTTGAGGAACACCCCCACTAAAAACATAGGCAAGCGCAACATTTTTGTGCACCTTTGGGATCCTAATTAAAAGATATAGACAACCTTCTGAAAAGGATGAGGAGCATCCTGATGTACAATGTAGAAGGCCTCCACCAAATCTTTCTTTTGCTTTAATATATAAATCAAAGGCAAATTCGGATTTTTTAAAGAAAAATACAAAGAACCGGTCAAAAGAGCCAAAACTTACTAAAGCTGATGCAATTGACGCCTGCTGCCCTGGCTTTGGTGGTGATGCGCCGCCATCTGGCATCTTTTGGCCGCCGCTGAAGCATGCCTGGGCTGTCTCTGCTAGCCCTCCCAATGCTATTGGGCGTTATGTCCCCCTCAGGACTTGGCCCACCACCTTGCAAGCTCCCAAGTGGTGCTCCAGACCCCTTTGGTGCTCCCATGGAACAATTTGCATTTTGGCCTCTGGTCAAATATGGGACTTTTTTCCCATATGCAAGTGCAGCTCTTTTGAGATGGCTATGGGAGCTTTTAAACCTGCCAGCTATATCAACTTTTTCCCCTTTAAGAGGTATTTTGATCTTGGCTTCCTCCCAGAAGCTGATGTGGCAGCAACATCTAAGCTGCCAATAATCTATAAAATTAATTTCAATTTCCACTGTTTGCATGTGGCTCCCAGATGTGGCCACTTTGGTGGTCCAGTTTGCCAGGTTGCCGTCATTTCTCTACCCTGAATGCCTTTGCCACGAACTGACAGAGGGTTTGGTCACTTACAGTGCAGACTCCATCTTGCAGTTTGTGGTTCCCAAAGGGGTGGGTCAGTTGGCAGGGCCTTGCACTTTTATGACAATCTGCCCTTTCCATCATGACACCCACCTCATGACCCCCCAAACTGTGATCAGATTTACACCTGATCACCCTTTTTAGGCGCATGTTGAAAACAGCTGTGCCATATGCCTCTTGTGCTCCAAATTGGATCATTTAAAGTGCAAGTGCCCCATAGCTTCCACCTCTGCCACTTCCACCGCTCCTCCTTCTGGCGTTGGGCCGGCTGCTGCCTCACCCAAATTTTTTTTTGAGTGGGGCGTGATCATCCTGCCCACAACCTTGGCTAATTATGGCATTGCTTCCAAAGCAGCAGCCAATCAAAAATTTAATTTATTTAAAATTTATCAGTATTATGAATCCTGAGCCAATGGCTGAGACAATTTCAGCTGAGCTGCTGTGGTCAACTGTTTGCAGCCATTTAGGATCTGCCACTGCACTTAATATGGTGGCTGGCCCAGCATTAGTTGACCTAAATCCATTTAGAGGTGCACAAATGGATTGATGGTACAAATAGGCCTTATAATGTTAAGCCTGATTTTTCTTTAGAGGAATTTTTAAATCCTCCTGATTTGCGTCCCCACCATTTTAGAGCTTAAAACGGTTTTCTTAATTATAAAAGTATTAACAAAATGACAGTAGAAGCAGCAGCTGCTCTCATCAACAACTCTCCTCTGCCAACATCTTCTTGGGGCGATGTAACCCCTTGTTGAGGGTATTCCCATCCCAAATTTCCCTATGATTTTGATGAGGATTCAAGATATGAAATTGAGGAGCTTGCTTTTGGAGCAAGCTGCACTTGCATTGACATGGCAAAAACTTCTCTGTTTGACCCCAATTATCCTCAAACCCACTGGCGCATCAAGTCATTCAATTGTTTGCCTGCTCTTGTCACTTTTGCTGAGCATCAACTTGCTTAATACGTTGAGGCAATGGACACCGCCAGCCTTATTAACAAAGAAAATCCACAATTATACCTCCTTATGCCACTTAATGCTGATGCTCCTACCTCAAGGTTGTCAGCTATGATCCCCCAGCTAAAGTGGGCGCTGGATAAAAGTTTCCATAAAAGCTTCCTCACCTTCTGATATGGCTTCATAGGCTGTTATCTGAGGCGCCATATTGTGAATTCTTATTTTACAATAATCCTTTTGTTTGGATCTTTTGCAAATAAAGATGCATGGCGGCCTCCCTTTTTGTTAAGCACCATTAGTGCTAAAAAATATACTGTTGGTACACTTTGCTATAATTTAAACATCAAGTTTGGGAATATATAAGATACTCTTTGACTGATGAAGGCAATACAACCAATTAGTAAATTCATCTTAGTATCAAAAACTAATCAGGCCACATTTTAGGTAACAATCATAACACTAAAATCGAATTGGGCTCTTCCCATATACACTTTAGATACTTTATCACTAATCAATTTGCTTGCAGATCACCTGTCTAATAATTTCTTATATAAAATTTCTACTTTATTATTGTTCCATTATGTACCTTTGTCCTTTACTGACTGTTGATTATGTTAAAGAGTTTCCATCTATACTTCAAAGGGTAAAAACCTTCATGTTATTACCTCTCATATGGGGACTATCCTTAAAGCATTTCCATTGATATAACCTTAGGGCTTAACTTCCTAATAGCTTAAAGTGACTTTACAAAATATCTTGATTAACTGGATATACAAAGCTCTTCTGATATTTGATGCTCACTGATTTTAGTTGATCATCCTATTAAAAAACTATTTTTAAAAAAATATTTGCTTTATTTTTGTTCCGCCATGTACTTTTGTCCTGTACTTACTGCTGGTGCTGTTAAGAGATTCCATCTATTTCCAATAAAGTAAAACTTTCCGTTTAAAACATATCATAAGAGGACTATCCATAAATCATTTCCATTGCTATCACCTTATGGCTTAATTTCTTAATAGCTTAATATGTAATTTTACAAAATAACTTTAATAAATGGAAAGTTACATAGCTCTACTGACATTGGCGTTTAAATTATCTTATACTTTACATATAACACATATCATATGGTTAGCTAATATTTAGCTTGTTGCTTTAATAAACAACTTTCTGTAGATATATGAAGCTGGAATAAAAACGTTTGCTATGGGAAGTTTTTATTATAGTAAAGTGTTGATTTTAATATTATTTTTGTTATTGTATCTATTGTAACCAGATTAATCATTTTTCCATGTGTATATCTATTAATGGTACTAAAGTGCTTTTAGCTGCAATGATATCATACTTCTTTCTACAGATTTAAGATAAGATTTTGATAAGGTCTGACCTAGGTTTATTTATAATATATCAAGTTTATAATTACCCTATCAACTAAAGATATATCTTTATCTCGGCATATATTGGCTGAATATAGAAATTTTTGACCATGTTATGTTGTCTAATTTTTATATGACAGATTCTTCAGCAACATTTGTAGTTTTTATATTACATATATAGTCTCACTTCTTTATTATAGCTTAGAAATCATGAGTAACTATATAATATTATGGGGTTAAAAAGTATATGATTGATGCAGCATTGTCTAGTAATTTATGCATATAATATCCATTAAGGTTTGTTGCATGACTCTGTGCATAAAGAGCCTTGACACTTGATAGGGTTTATCCAATGATGAAATGTCACTAAAGCCCTAACAGTAAAGGTTAAGGATAAAATCACTTATTAAATTATTTATTGGCGAATTCTGGGAAGGCATTATTCAATATATTCTCAAAATAGCCATGTCTTACTGTACTCTCAAAGCTTTGAACCTCACAAAACTGATATATATCTAATCTAATACCTCTTCTATTAAAAGTCTTCTCTAATTGTGAACTTCTTTTTTGGTAGTCAGAGTTAAGATAAAATAAGTTTCCTTTTTGTAACTCTTGTAAGTATAAAAGGCACTTGTAAATGTCCTAAAAATATTACTAGTTGAAACCAAAGTTAAAACTAATGACAATTATAAAACAATAATAATATCTTAGTTTGGCTAGGTGCTAGTATTTATGTACCTCTGTGGACATCTCCTAGCCCTGTCCATCTACTAGCTGAATTTAGGTTCCATTAAACAGTGCCAAATCTCTAAAGGCCATGGCCATGGCAATAATAATTTCCCTAAAGCCAGATCATCAGACTTTTGGACTAAAACAGCGATCAATATGGCCTTATTGTGGGAACCATACCCAAAATTATGAGGATTTATGGGTACTATTTTTGCAATAAATTAATGCTAATCAACCTAAAATTAGCTTTATTTAAGGTAAATCACTATATACATACAAAATAGTATGGGATAAAAGAAAAACCAACTGTAAGTCTGAGGGGAGCAGCCCTGCGGTGAATCAGGAGAAATTTCCATTTAGGACAAAGAAGGGGAAGAAGCAAGTGGCCGTCTCCTCATTACCCTGGGTAATTTTATCCCATGTGGTGACAAGAGGTGGGTGACAGCAAACCCCTTGAAATTTGCACCATTTTCTCTTATGTTAACTACTCATGTGGTATTACAGAGAATTCAGGGTGTTTGTGGGGAGGTTGCAGCGGCCAGGGTCTCTGCTAACAGGGATTGGTAATGATGCTTCCCTGAATATTTGTCTCTAGTGGTTTAAGTTCTGCCAATGATATTAAATCAGAAACATCCAAAAACAAATTTAGTAAATAAGTTTCAGGCGTGGAATTTCCTTCCTCTGTGGCCCTTTGTCATCAAAAATTGTGAGCCCATCCATGATAGGTATTGGCATAACAAACTCCTTCATGACCCAGTGGGACTATCCATATGTTGCCTAGCCATGAGTGCCCCCAATTACCCTTTGCATGAAGCAATGACAATTCACTAAGCAAAACTGAATCAGGAGGGAAAAGTTGGTGGCAAAGTTTGAGATTGAGTCAGCTGGGTAGGCTAGAATTGTTCTGACATCATAGAATTTGGGATGCCAATTCAGCATGATCAAAAATTGCAAATATTCCAAATGTTAAGTGCAATTGTTCGTATCCTTAATTTGTTTTTGAGTTTATAAGTCAGTGGACCCCAATAAGTTCCACTGTTGCTCCATTTTTAACCATTTTCTACCATTTTGATAGAAAAATTACAAAAAATGATCACCAAAAAGTAGCAAATTTTATCTGTGAAATTTTTAGTCCACCAGACATCCTGAAACTATGGTTGCCAGTTTTAGAATCTGTTGGCTGGCACTCACAGCTGCCTTTTTCTTAATACTTATCAATATAGATGGCTGTACTGAAGTATTTTTGGATGGGGTTTTGGGTGTTCACTCACCTGGAGTTCCAGGTTAGTCTTGTATTATCAACACACTCCATAACAATAACCATTGATGTTTCACCTGAAATCAGGACATCAGAAAGCCATATATTTGCACTAATATATGTCTAATCAGGATAGCAATCAATTAGTACGCTCATACTAAATTCATACAGATTATTATTTCAGTATAATAAAGATATATACCTAAGAGATTATATAATAGTTAGAAATAGTTAGAAATAAGTTAAATTTATAAATCCAATTAAAGCTTCAAAGTAGAGTTTAATAGGGAATATGTCATGCAATAATATTATTTTTTATGTTTTAGTGGCTCTAAATTAAGAGATATATGAGTTTTTTATCTGTTTATGAGGCTATTAAGGTACTAGCATGTCAGATTATACTGAGAACTTAAGAAATTTTTGTAAATTTTATCAAATGAGGTAATTTATAGAATTGCTAATTTAGTTGAAAGGGACTTTTATTTCTCGTTGCAATCACTAATTTCAACTGATCTGATTTAAGACAGGTAAATTTAATAATCTGCATGATGAGATGAGTGTGCATCCAATGTCAGGGTAAGGTTGGGCAAGTGTAGTAAAGGGCACATTGTTAGTCTTTGCGTCATCCAAAGTTCAAAAATGCACCCAGCGACACCAGTGGCCAAGATAAAAAGAAGAAAACAGCAGTTAGTATTTCACTGGAGATTTTAGCCTGGCAAGCAAAATGCAACCAGCACACCATAGCACCACACTCTAAGCCCCTGTCATCAGTGGAGAATGGGATTAGAGTTTTTCTGGATTTTTATATAACAGCACTTTGGGAAAAGTTCTGTGGTGATGTGCACAAACACTTCCCAGCTTCTGTATATGTTGTATCACATTCAATGACCCCGCAGATGGTTGGACCTTGGGTTTGAAACTGCGCAAGTAGCGGATGCCACTGCACAGGTGAGTGTGGTGGTCAATCTCCCAGATGGTCAATGTGTAGTCAAAATGAAGCGCACGCGCTGGACCAAATTTAACCAAATATTTTTTGCTTTGACTTTCTCCCCACAACGGTGAAACGTGAAGTATTGGAGCACCACCTCTCAGTTGGCATAAAAACTATGGGTAACTTCACTTATTTGAAATGCAGTACTTCACACTTATGCCAGAACTTAGCATGGGAAAAGCATTTTCAGTGATCACCCCAACTATGGTCATCGTGGAAGACTTAACCCAAATTACCCACACTGCAGTTATCAATATTGGCAGGCAGGCCTCCCACCCATTCCATTATGGTGGATGCCGCACCCCTATCTGCACCTTTTGTCATGCTTTTGGCCATAAAGCGCACACCTGCCCTTCCAGAGAGGGCGTCACTCAACACGAATTTTCCCTAATGCAAAGAAAAGCGCTGACTCCCATTATGAACCTGCCATTAAATGGATGCTGCCTTCCCATGGGGTGCATAATGGTGTTATATTCAGGTAAAACCTGTGTCCCCACAAGAGCACAAAAAGGCCAACAGGCCTGTAGAGCAGTGGCTAAGGCAGCGGCTTTGGCAGCATCCATGATCCGCCTGCCCAGATCCAAGCTGACATTAATACATTTGCAGCCAAAGCAGCTCAAGAATTTGCTTGCCAATCAAATTGGACCCACCTGCCTGTGGACCAGGTGTTTGAGTCAGGTTCAATTGTGCAAAGTTACTATGCACTGAACAAAACTAATTTTTTTAACCCAACCCCCATTTGTATTGACATCTGAAGTTGCACCGCAGGAGCACCTAAATGTGAAAAGTCAGTTGAAGTCAAAACCCAAAAATGAAACATTTAACAACTAATATTGTCCCTAAGGAAAAATATGACTCAATTTCTTCTAACACACGATTGGCCAAGTTGTGTGCTGAACAAGCAGCGCAGAAAGGGCAAGGGGCCCTTACCATTGCACCTAAGGTGCGATGGGGGCTCCTTCACAATAGGGACGTTGAACATCGCTGGACTCAAGGCCTTTCTGTCCTGGGATAGAAAACTGATTTTAAAAAAAACTATTTACCTGTGGGAATCCTGGCAATTCAGGAATCCCACTGTCCACACGGTGCCAAGGACACATGGTCAACTATGCTCCTCCCCTCCCTTTCTTTTTGGTTTCTGTACTGTGGGATGCTTATATGTGCATACCATAGTTTTAAATTTATACATAAAAATTTGTACCTCAATGTTCATGTGCTGGTTATGTCCTTTTCATGTACAATGAAATGCACACTATAGTTAATGTTTATGCTCCAATCTGTGCGGAGGCTCGCCAGAATTTCCTTTCAGCCTATTTCTCTCCCACTTACACCTGATCCCTTTGTGGTGAACGACTTGAACTGCAGTGACAACCTGGCCACCAATTTCTGGCCTTCAACGCCTCCCCCCGCAGGGGCACATCAAACTCCGCGTTTTAAAAGCCACCTTGGGGCTTTTTGATACCCTCCTTAGCATGCACTGTTACTACCCAACTTGTCCTGTCCCCATATGCACAATGGTCAGCTGAGGTCTATGTCCCACATTGACCTTATTCTTTCCCCATTGAACTTTTGCACCCAGATTGTGCACTTTACAATGACAAAAGTCAATTTCTCTGACCACAGGTTGGTGTCAGTATCCTTCACTTTATCAAGCCCAGTGGCACAGGTACCAAAATGGTGCAAACTTTGACTTACTGAGAACATGTCAGTCATGCTTTCAGCATGGGTGGACACCAAAACTTTGGCACCAGAGTTTGCCACACCATTCTATGCTGATAAAATTTCTACATGGTCAGCCTTCAAAGCAAACACCATCCTTCAGAAATGCCATATCTCATTGTAATGCTCTCAGGCTACCTTGGTGGTCATCAAGCACTCACTAATGGAAGTTGGCCACCTGGAGTCTAATGTCCCTGCTGAAAGGTAAAGCCCAGCTTAGGGTTATAAGCTGGCAGAAGTGTCTGATAGTCTCAACGCACTGGTAAGACAACACAAACATCGCATATTTTTCAGTTCAAGGCAAAAAATTATAACTGCGGGTGACACATGCTCCGCCTACTTTTTCCAAAAATTCTTTGCACTGGTGACAGAGCTTGACCTGCACACAGGTAAACTGCTGGACAACTCCGTCGCAGACACTCTGACCAAAGTGGCAGTCAAAGATCATACCTTTTACTCTGAGTTGTATAAGTCTGAACCTGTAAAAATTGCCACAATTCATGAGTTTCTCAATGCCACACATATCTTCACTGTTTCCCACTACCCAAAGGTAATAAACTTAACTACTTGGGATAACTCTGGTACGCTATTTGTGGTACACTGCACAGGAAGTTCCCATGTCCAGATGGGATTCCGTATGAGTTCTACAAAAATTATTTTTAATAATTTCTTCTCTCTGATGCTTGCCTCAATGAACAAATGTCTTTTAGAAACGCGCCTCCTTCCTGGGGCCAGGAGGCCTACATGATAACACTTTATAGGAAAGGAAATAAGCTGGACTTGGTGAACTGGCGCTCCATATCACTTATTAATACAGATACAAAGTTATTTACTAAAATCATGGCCAACCGTCTAGGGGAAGTTACTTCTGAAGTAATCTACGCTGAGAAGTTCGTTATTATCCAAAAGGTCAATATGGGACAACATACACACCATGGACAATGTCTGCCAATCCACGACTACTGGGGCGCTTGTGTTCTTAGACCAACAAAAAGCTTATGATAGGGTCAACTGGTCTTACTCCAAAGCCTGCCTCCACAAATTCCACATACCCCATCGGTTCATGAATTGGGTGAGGTTTCTCATGGAGTCTGCCACAATGGCTGTGCGTGGCCTTGGTTTCCTCATTAAAGTGGTTCACCTTCAAAAGGGTCTCCGCCAAGGGGACCCTTTAAGCCCAATCTTCTATAACTTCAGCCTCGACCCACTTTTATGCAATCTGAATGCCCACCTTGCTGGTGTCCATGTGCAAGGTAAGCACCTGTTAGGATGCTGGCATTCGCTGATGATTGTGTGGTTGGGGTGTCTGACACCATGATGCATGCGCGCTGGAGCAACTATCCAAGATTACTCCAAGGTCAGTAACGCCACCCTTAACGCCTCCAAACCTGAAATCATTCTTCTCAGATGTTACCAAGCCCGTTGTTCACCAGCAACCCGTAGTCAGCCTGCTTCAGCAGCTAGCTCTCAGGTTCGCTTGCCATGGCCACCCCATACTGTCCCACTTTTAATCCTTTTCATGCCAAGACCCACTTCTAAGGCCGGTATGCCATTTGGGAGTGTGTCTGGAGGCAGGAGGGTTTGACTTGTCAGTAATGTAGCATCACATCCTAGATAATGTCACAAAGCGCATCGCCTCCCTCAGAGCCCACCAGACTACCCTCACAGGCCAGGTCTTGCTTTTCAACTCTATGCTTCTGTCAAAAGTCTGGTTTGTGGACCATGCCATTGCCTTTTTCCCTCTTTCTTAGCCCCTTTATATGCTCTCCTATAAGAGTGGCGTAGTTAGGCCGCCCTCCCCCCATGCACCTGGATGTCATGTTTGACCTTCGCCATAGTGGTGGCATAGGCCTGCTCAACTTTGAAGCCCATGTCGTCAAAATACTTGGCACCTGGATTGCTTCAGTCACCTACCCCACACTCCAAGATCAGCACTGGTCAAGTGCAGCCTGCTGTCAGTAGAGTATCTATAATTCTCCAGTTCCCTGCGTGTCAGTGCATGAAGCACTGGACCAGAGCAAGGGAATTCTTCGTTAGGCTTAACATAAAGATAGCTGGCAGATGGAGCTGGAGCTAAGGTGACATAAGTCTAGGGTGTGTAGCATGGTAAAGATAATAAATTGAGCAAACAGAAAAATTTGGCTGTTTCCCAAGGGGCAGTTCATAAACAACTTTCTTACAGGGCTAGGGTGCACGGGTGACCTGGTTTGGAGGGAACCTGGTAGGCCCAGCGGTGTACCTGAGGCTGTAATTATTTTAAAAGAAATAAACTGACTCACACGTCATGAGACCTCCTCAAAGAGGTCTAAAAACAGATTTGCCCAAGTCAAAATATAGAAAAACATAAAAGCGACTATGGGGTTTATTGGGGAAGACAACCAACAAGAAACATTGGCCTTGAGAAAACATAATTAATCCAACTCAGGGAAATCATGGATCAGAGAAAGTGATACTAAGCCTTGGTGCACCAATAGGCACATGCTTCATATCTGACAGGGTAGCATACTTCAAAACTGACCTTACTTGAGTGATCAATTGAAGTTGAACCTGACCTGAGCTCGCAATTTCATAAACAGAATGGTTCCTCCATTCACTGATTAACTAGATCGAGGTGTCATTATCCTTAAATAACACGTTCATTTTAGCGTGAGAGCTGAAACAAGGGCTTGGGCATTAGCGCCTCACTTGTACCAACCTGCTCATACCTAGCCTGTACCCAGCGTTGATCCAAGGTGTGTCTAAGGTCAGGAAGGTCCTGAAATTTGACCCTTTAAACCTTCTTCCTCCCAGCCTTGTCCTTGCTGTTGATACCCTCATTAAGTCATGTAAACATCACACCTGCTCAAATTTTGTCTGCACCCTTTGTCGTCGCAATCCTAACCACCCCCATTCTCTACTTAACTATCTGGCCTATAATCCCTCTGCCGTGGGCCTGCATGGGACGTCACCTCACTTCAAACAATTTCTTCTCTCTATGCGGAGTGCTGAGTTGAATTCAGCATCAGTGGACACACCAATCATAGGGGTATCCCTACTCCCCGTTTCAAGCAAGAAGTCTGTAGAATATTGCTTTAACCAATCTGGTACCCCAATGTCCCCCCATTATTGCCCATGTGGACTACCTTGACAAGATGGATATCCTGTACTCTCTGGAGGCCCAAAAAGACATATGGCAGTACACACATCATCCTCTGTTACAACCCCAGATTTGCAACCATGTACAGAGATGCCTGAGAAAGGTGGACTGGACGGCTGAGCAGTTCAATGCCTCTCAGTCTTCATGCATTGTGTATGATAACTATGGGTCATTAGTTCATCACTTGAAAGATTTTCCGCCATCACAGGCGATCTGGTAGGATGTTATGCAACTCTTTTTCCAGGAGCGAGGACAGACTTTCAGCCTGTCTAAGAACATCTTCGCCTTTTCCATGACCTTCTATCCACCCTTTGCTCCACACCTTAACTGTTGCAATAGCATTATGGACGATCCACACCATTGTCCTTGAAGCTCTTTCTGGCACTACCCCAACACTTCATGACACAGTGCGTCTCTTCCACTCACACATTATGAATCACTTCCAGGCTTGGTCATTTGGCCACCTTCCATCCCACCTTTGCTAGTTGGTGTCATCCTAGTTCCCCATCTGGTTCCCCTCATCGGACCCTTTCCTTCATTCATGTTTAGTTTTGATCCAGGACTTCCCTGACACTCCCTCTTCCTTTCACTTGGCAGTACTTCTGGCAACAGGTGTAGCTTCAACTCCTCTAGGGTGCCCCTATGTTTCTTGGTGTTTTATAGCTGTTGTTTATCAGAAGTGTCCATCCCATGGTTGTCCTTCCCAAAAAATAAAAATTTAAATTAATTTAGTTGAAAGGTTAAGTAAAATAGCCATCAGAATCTAATGACACTTGGTGATGGTGAATTATATTTAACTGAGGCAAGCTGACCAGGGGACAGGCATTACTGAAAGAAAGAAAGAAATGACATGAAACCTGAACAGGGTCAACACCATTGAAGAAAGTTTTTCCACCTCCAGATCGGGACTCAAATTTTTCTGGTTACATCATGGGTAAGGTTTTCGTGTTATTAGACCTACTAACCGCCAATAGCTTCCTTTGGCTGGCACCCCAATTGATGTGCAAAGGGCGGGAATTGAACCTGCAACCTTCAGGTTGGTAGCTGTATGCCCTTACCAACTTGCCTTCCACCCCCTTGCTGATGGTAAATTATAAAGTCTATTAATATGCTACATATAGTTAATTGTAAATATTTGATGCAAAGCCATACAACCCTAGTTTCATGGCCTGTAAAAGTGAAGTAATTTATAAAGCTTGATAATTTACTTGCAGGAATATTATATAACCACAGAATTTAATAACAGTTGCTGATTTTGAATTATAAAAACTTTCAGTATGCTACATAAATTATATTATTTTTATCTGACAGAAAGTCATACTATCCCATTTTTATGACCTGATCCATCTTATCAAACTTTTATTGAAGGAAACTTACTATATTTAACCTTGATAGCCCAAAAAAATTGTGGTTGTTGTCTGAATCTACCATAACATAGTGTAAACTCAATTGCCCAAAATTTTAGAAGTATAATTTTAAGGCTCTTTTAGATATAGAATTTTGATACAAGTTTATCTTTTATTAGAATAAATTATAATTTGGTTAGCCATTAAATGAATAATTTTGATATTATAGCTATTTTCTTTTAAGATTTTTTTGGAAAAACTTAGAAATAATTAATGCCTCAAAATTTTGATCTAGTGGGTTTAATCATTTTCTATACTATTATATAAAATTAATCTACTATACAAAAAGTTTGAAATGCAGTAATTAACATTTTTATTACAAACTGGATTCCTAATTGGTTTTTTATGGTATTTGTCCTTTCCTGTGAGGACTGATATTGTCAGAAAATTACTTTTCCAGTGACAGTGGGCTCTACTGGTCGGCAGACCAACCAATATGAAGACTGGTGACCCTTGCCATTTTGCCTTAGGCGATGGGGCCAACAACTCCAGCTGACCCCTTGGCATATCACCCACGCCATTTAAGGATTTCCCAGCCTAATCCCCAACCAACAATAATAAACATAGACTTATAATAAAGTTAGTTTAAAAAAGAGAGATCTTTATGAAAAGGGAAGCGCCAGGTATTATTATGTACAAAAGGGCTGCTGCGCCCATTGCCAAACTTTTAAATAATCGTTGGTTCTTCCAGGCAACTACTCTCTCTCACTGTTCTTCTCTCAACCCTGGCTTTGACCCTCTCAACTAATCCTTCCCAATGTCCAACTTAGTTTCAGCTCATCCTCAGCCTTTAGTTGCTGGTGAGCTGTATAAATGATTAATATAAATAAATATTAAAATTTGAATTCTACCTTTAGAGTTGATTATTATGCACCAGAAACCAAACTAATCACTTGGGTAAACTTGGGAAAACTTGGCTTCTTACCAACAACACATCTCAACTTGTTGTAGTCAATAATTTAGAAAATTGCCTTTCTTAGGCAATAATTGATTATATATATGAGGCTCTGAATACATCCTTGGCCACCTTGAACTAGGATTGTCAGTTTCCACCAACGTCAATTAAGTAATATAAATGGATCATCCTCAGCTAGTAGTTGTCAGTGATCTAAATACTAAATTGGGTCAGTAATTGGCTCCGCTCAAACCTAACTCCCAATCTCAGCGAAAACTTGTATTTGGCTCTACCCAATTGGGGAGAAACTACCTAGCATTTGTAAAAAACACTATGAAATTCAGTCAATGAGCCATCCCGATAGGATTGGCCATATGCTCCCAAATAACATTCATCATTAGAGGAATCCATCTGGTTAAAATTCCAACATACATTAAAAATGAAAAGTATTCATGGCCTTTGTTTGTAAGCAAGTTATATATACAAAAACAGGTCATCATTGCATAATTTAAGTAAATAGGTGTAATGTGCAGGTTTGCATTAATATGCTTAGAAGGAGTTGGGAATGCAAGACATGACACTGACCACATGACTGAGAATCTAGCAGATAACCACCCCAAACCTGCACGCCATTACCAGAGTTTGTGACATATTCATGGACCAAGGTTTCAGCAATGTTGCATGCAATCAACAGAGTCTGGCTCCATGACAAAACTATTAACAAAGTCAATGCTTGGCCTAACTTGCTGGTTGAGCTCAAAAGTTCTGGTTGATTTGAAAATATTTTCTTAAAATAACTTTAAAACTGAATTTTCAGGAAAGCAACAATACTTAGAACTATATTATGATATTTCTGAGAAACAAAACTGTACTTTTAGTTACCGTTTTCTCATTTTAAAGCATCTGAGATGGTTTAAATAATTGATATACTAAATTAGGCTTTCATTCTGCATCCAAATCATTGTTCATGAAAGCCTCACACCCAAATTTTAATTTATAAGAGGATTTGAGACACTGGTTTTTCAATATGCCGGATTGACCCTTGTTCTTAAATACCCAAATACTTACCTACAAATTTTCATCTCAAAGTGTCCTTCTGACTTCCCTGACCCTTTGAAATTGACCTCCAAATTTGATTGCAAATTTTAAACTTTATTAATTAGGTTTAAGTGCGGATCAGGCTGGCCCTGATCTGTCACATCACCCCCTTGCAAATCCAAGAACTCCCTGATCTTCTCTGGATAGCGTGAACACTCCTATGGCGTTTACCAGGTTGCTTTCTCCACTGGATACCCTCTCCGCTTTACCAGGAATTGCCACTGACCCCTCACCCATTGCTCAATCATGAGTTGTTCAACATCGTATTCCTGGTTGTCCTCCTCTCATGGTATCAACAGCCCAGGCCACTCTGGCCCCTGCCCCCGGAATCCCCAAAGCTGTGAGCCATGGATAACTGGATGGGCCCTCACCCTTATAGAAGGTCCAATTCAAATGTGACCTTGTTGATAACCCAAATCATATTATATGGTCCCAAGAACATTGGTCCAAGCTTCCTCTCTCTTCACTGGTATTGCATAATTTTTTGCCACCACCAACGCCCAATCTCTTGGATCAAACAATGGGTCTGTACTCTCCATCAATCTACATACTGCTTCTTCTGTGATGTGGCGCACTCCAGGTTATTTTGTAACTTCATCCCAATGTTTTTCATTCTTCAGAATAATTTTTGTCTGCCCTTTGTCATACTCCACCACCTGATCCCCCCATATAAAGCCAGATTTGATCCATGGTTTGCAAAGAATGACGCCATCCCTGTCAACGACTGATAGTGGATATTATAAGAAAACTGGGCAATCTGATCCAGATAACCCAATCATTTTTCCAATCTGAAACATAGCATCAAAGGTATTGTTCTAATTTTTAGTCTTTCCACTCTGTCTGTCCATCATATTAAGGATGATATGCTGAAGCCATACATGGGTGAATCTTCAAGTTATTGAGCAACTTTGACCAGAATTTTGATAAAAATGTGTTCCATGATCTGAAATGATCTCTGCTTGCAGGCCATGACAGGTGAATATCTCATTGATAAAAACCTTTGCGGTGTCTTTGGCTGAGAACTTTAAGGTACATGGGAAAACTCGGCATATCTATTTAACCAATTGACAACAACCATTATTGCTTCTTCCCCTTGGATCTTGGGTAACTTCATAATGAAATCCATGTTAATTAACACCCACAGCCGGCTTGGAATCTGAAATGGGACTAACATACCCGCAGGCTGCCTCCATAAAGGCTTTAAACGTGCACAACCAAGCTCTCTACCACATTTTTTGTGATATCCTTCCACAGTCCAGCCCACAAATTCTTACTCCACACCAGTTTGACCATCTTCTCGACTCCAGAATGCCTTGTCAATGGGTGGTCATGCTATGCCTACAGCAAATCCCACTGTAATGATGGATTTAAAACCCATACTTTCAAGTCATGGTAAAATATCATATCTTTCTTTCCATATATACAATGATAGCTGTGATGTTGGCCCTCCACCATTTCTGCCCATAACTGATGACTGAATGTTGGCCTCCTTTGCTTCAATCAGATTCCTCCAAGTTCATCCTCCTTACTCACCATCATGGCAAATTGGTCTGATTGGAACATGGTTGCTGTTTATACTCCTCCAACTTAGCCTTCTCATATGATAGCCCCGCATCCCACCTCAACCAATTTGCTATGGTGTTGACAGCTCCCATATGGTACTCTACTCGTAAATCATACTGAACCAGCTCAAATGCCAACTGGATTGGCGCTTATTCATTTTCCTGGCCTCCCAGTAATGGTATAATGCCCAATGGTATGTCTAAACTACCCAGGATGACAGGCATACAACAAGTGATACTGCCACTCCTGCAGTGCCGCAACCTCTGCCAGTAGCTCCTTGTCATATATTGGATAGTTTGTTTCTGCAGGAATCATTTTCTGACTGAAATAACACACCAGTTGCTCCAAACCATCCTCCCCCTCTGTAAGAGTACTGCTCCCACAGCAAAATTTGAGGCGTCCGTCTCAACCATGAAAGGTTTCTCAGGATCTGGATGGGTGAGGACTGGCTCCAAAATGAGCTTCTCTTTCAGCAGGTTGAATACTCGCTCCTCTTCTTCCGCCCCCATACAAATGGCACATCTTGCGTTAATCAGGTAAGTGGCAAAGCCAACTTTAATAGATTTTTAATGAACCACTGGAGGAATAACACCATATCCAGAAAACTTCTTATGTGTTATGTGAACATGACATAATAGTGGGTACCAACCCCAAAGATAAGGCTGGGCGCTTGGAAACCCAAAAGGTGAAGCTGCAGGGCCTCCAAGACCTGAAGCACACCCTAGACCAGCGCTGGGTAAGGGTAAAATATGCCCAGGTTGGTCCTAGTGGGGTGCCAAGTGCCCAGCCCCTGACAACAGGCCAAGCGTTAAAATGAACTATCTACCAAATAAAGGCGGATGGTTCAGTTCGCTTAGTTGAGGAATGAGGGTTTGAAACCCATTCCACCTACAAAATAACGCGCTTGGGTCAAATCCAACTTCAGTTGATAACTCAAGTGAAGTTGGTTTTGGCCTATTTTACTAACTTGGATGGCTGTATCGCCCTATTGGTGAGCCGCTGCTTGGGCCCACTATGGCATAACCCCAATTTCCCCTTTTGTGCTTAAATATGTTTTCCCTGACCAACATTCCTTGTTGGTCGACTTCCCTAAATAAAACTAAACCCCATTTTAAGTTATTTTAATTTTATGATATTTTGAACGTTCCTGTGTGCAAACCTCTTCAAGGAAGTCTCGCGCTCCATTACACTTGCTATGGCAAGTACCATTCAACTCTCCCCTCATGCACCATTTGTATGCCCAGGATCCCTCCAACCTGGGCCGCCTAACCCCATCCAATATGTGCACCGCGTCACCCTTATATGGGGGTTTTATTATAAAATTCACCATTTTATGCCTAAGTGGTTATTGCTCCAGCACCCTCTGCTAGACTCTAATCACGTTGGCCCTAATGGCTAGTTTCCTGGCGTTGGCCTGGTGCACCGCGCACTGCCACGCTGGGAATGGGAGAGTTATAGACACTCTCCTTACATTACTCAACTAACCCTTTTTTCTTATGTGCACAAACTATTTCCATGTGGAACTTTTCCAGAGTGGAAACAGTGGCCATCAGTTGTGGGCCCCAGCTATCATTAGCCACACTGCTGTTTCCTCTTTTTCCTGAAGGTTGGAGCAACTCAGCGTTATTATGGTTGCCTCCAACTGGAGAGTATCCACCCTTTGTGTTCATACCTAGTGGATTTGGACGTTTTGATGTCCAAAAGTTGTGATTCCCAACTTTCCACCGAAATTATTAATTTTAATTATGATAAATGAATTTTACATCACCAGTGCATTTAGATGATGCCGGCGGAATCAGTGCAGATGGGCCTGGTGGTGTTGGCCTTGGATAACATTGTGCATTCCATCGCAGTTTCAGGGTTAGGGTCATTTGCATCTAAAAATGCGTTTTATAACGAAACCCTGAACTCTATCTCTGAACCATTTATTTGTTCATATGGCCTGGATGAGGACCCTATTCTGGTGTATCAGATTACTCCTAAGAACCCACGGTTGACCTCTACCATGATCTGGCGCACTCAGGAGGTAGAGAAGGAACTTTATTTTTTTATGACAAAGTATATGCACCTGCAGAAGGCATGGTGGGGTATGTGGCCTCAGTATTAAGAGTGGCCAAATATCCCACCCCCTTTTTGATTCCAAAACCCATTCTGTTGGCAGGCTTGAACTATATGATGAGATGTTTGGTGATGTGTTGTCATTGTCTTCCATTAATAAAGACCATTCCAGGTATTTTCTATTGACTGCCACACTCTCCTCTCCTTTAGTGAAGCTTACCACTACTATTTTGGTGGATACTGGCGCTACTGGAAACTATATGGACCAGTACTTAGCTGACCACCTTGGGCTGAGTTACTTTCCAGGTGATGTGGTTAGAGGAGGGGCGTCTCAAGGTATTCCCACTATGAAGATCGTTGGGACAGTGGACTATCAGGTTGGCAAGTACCACTTGTCTGATCACTTCAGTGCAATCAAAAACCTCCTGTTCCCTATCATTTTGGGTGTGTAGTGGTGATGGAAGTTTGACGTTAGAACTAACCTGAAGGAGAATACATTGTCTCTCACCATGAAGAATGGTCGCACATTTGTTGTGCCTCTGTCAGAAGAAAACGCCCCAGGCAACCTGCCCCATTGGCCCCACTGTATCCGTCGCCTTGCCTCAACGCAGAAGCCCTCAGTGGAAATTCCTATACCTTCTTGCTTGGAGGGTTTGGAATCCTCTTTTGATGCAGCATCTGCCAACGCACTCCCTGAGCACTCTGAGTTTGATTGTGACTTCAAGCTCGTGGTGGATCTGGTGCATATCTCTTCCCCTATTTACCCATTAACTGTCCAGGAAGAGGAGGCGTTGGATGTGTGTGTAAAGAACAGTTAGCCAAGGGTGCGATTCTTCAGTGTACCTCCCCTGCATGCTCCCCCCTACTCTTCATGGAGAAGTCTGATGGTACCTTATGCCCCTGCATAGATTATGGTAACCTTAATAACGTTACTGTATCAGACCTCCATCCCATCCCTTTGAATTCCCAGATTTCACGCTATGTGGAGAAGGCGAAGGTCTTTTCCAAGCTGGATTGCCTCAACGCGTTCAATCAGATCCAGATTAAAAAGGGAAAGAGTGGTTGACCGCATTCCAGACCAGAAAAGGGATCTTCCAGTTTCGGGTCATGCCCTTTGGGCTTAAAAATGCCCCTGCTATCTTTCAACGCCGCATTGATGCAGTGTTGGGGGACCTGTTAGGGGTATGCGCGGTTGCCTAAATGGATGATATCCTGGTGTTTTCCCCTGATCAGGAATCCCATGCAGCTCACCTTTGGCAAGTGGTGGAGCGGTTAAAGGCAGCCAGCCTTACGTTGAAAATTTCTAAGTGCGAGTTCTTTAAGTCCCAGGTCACGTTTCTGGGCAACGTCGTGTTCAACCAAGGACATATGATAACTCCAGACAAGGAGAAGGTGATTCATGAGTGGGCTACCCCCACCTTGGTTAAGGACTTAAGGAGCTTTTTGGGGACGTTCACATTCCTCAAGAAGTTCACTCCCAATCTTTCTGAGGTGGCAGCTCACCTTTACAAGGCTAGCGGTGCCAAGGTGCTTCAATGGTCCCCCACTTTGGAAGATGCTTTCCAAGCAGTGAAGTGCACCCTGTTGTCCATGACTGTTCTTCACCATGTCAACCCTTCCAAGGAGCTCATTGTATCAACTGATGCCTCCAACTTTGCCATAGCAGCTGCCTTGTTACAAGTAGGCGAAGATGGGATAGAGCATCCGGTGGGATATTTTTCTAAGAAAATGTCTTTGCCAGAGTTGAACTACGCTGTTTATGACAAGGAGTTACTAGCAGTGGTGGAGGCGCTGACATATTGGCGTCACCACTTGCATGGCTCTACCCAACCATTTCGCATATGTATAGACCACCATGTCTTGCTGTACTACCGCGCGCCTCATGTCCTAACCCCACGGCAGACCCATTGGCATGAGACCCTGGCCCAATTTACATTCACATATGAGTTCACCAAGGGCAAGGATAATGGTTTGGCGGATGCTTTGAGCCGTAACCCTGCTTTATCCCCTGACCCCAAAGAGGTAGAGGTGCACAACACCCATGTTATGATCCCACCAAGTAAAACTCTGTTGTTGCTTCCATCTTCCATGGCTAATGGGCCAGCGCTTGCACCTCTGGATAACGCGGAGGAATATGGTATGTTCAGAAAGGACGTTCTTCTCAGCCTCTGTTGGGAGAATATGCCATGGTCCTTGCAAAGAGTGCATCTAATCAAGAGGATCTATCCAGGGGCTATCATGTAAAGGATGAGATGGTGTGGTTCCAGGGACGCCTTTGGGTACCTGCTGGACCACTGCGCCTGGAAATCATTTGGGACCATCATGATGGAATCACCATTGATCATCTAGGGAAAGCAAAGACCTTGGAGTTGATATGTCACACATACAACTGGAAGGGCTTGCCAGCTCAGGTGGGCCCTTATTGCAAGGAGTGCCTGGTATGCAACCAGATGAAACCCAATTGTCAACCTTTATCAGGGTTGTTGGTACCAGTCCAAAAGGTTGATAGGCCCTAGACTTCCATCTCAGTTGATTTCATTGTGGAGTTACCAGTCTTGGATGGTTATGATGCCATCATGGTAGTGGTGGACTGGTTCACGAAGTTTGCCCAATTTATTCTTTGCAGAACAACCATAACCGCAGCTGAGATGGCTAGGCTTTTCGTTACCCATGTGTTTGCGCTACATGGGGTCCCCCAAAAATTATCAGTGACTGGGGCCCTCAGTTTACCCCCATTTTGGGAAGAGTTGTGTAAGGCTCTTCTGATTTACCCTTGCCGTTCAAATGCCTATCATCCCCAATCAGATGGGCAGACTGAACGGGTGAACCAGTGCTTGGAACAGTTTCTTCAGTGTTACAACGCTGCAGATCATTCAGATTAGGCTTCTCGCCTTCCCATGGCCCAGTTTAGCTACAACAATACCTTGCACTCTTTGATCGGTTGTTCCACGTTTTTCGCCAGCCATGGCTTTAACCCCGCCTTTAACATGGATCCCAGTTGTGGGTCAAAGGTTGAAGCGGTGGTGGACTTTGCCAAGACAATCAAGAAGGTCCACCAGGGGGTTTCCACAAGCTTGGAGGTGGCTATGCAGGTGTTTAAGGAGAACGCTGATGGGAAGTGCTGAGTGGGTCCTGCATACAAGGAAGGGGATCTTGTGATGCTTGATTCTCGCAACATCCCAATCAAGCAACCATGTAAGAAGCTGGGACTAAAGAGGATTGGCCCCTACCGCGTTGTTAGAAAGGTGGGCCATGCCTCATACCAGCTAGATCTCCCCCCATTCCAGATCTTATCAGTGTTTCATGAGAGCAAACTAACGTTGTTTGAGGGCCCCCACTAGAGACTCCTGAGGCCTATCTTTTGGATGAGACGCCAGAGTGGGAGGTGGAAGAAATAGTTGCCTCACGCTGCATAAAAAGAAGACTTGAGTACCTGGTATCCTGGAAGGGCTTTGACGCTGCAGAAAACAGTTTGGTTTTACCGCGTGACTGTGTGCATGCCCAAGAATTTATTGACGCCTTCCACCAGCGTTTCCCCAGGCTGCCAGATCCCAACTGAAACCAACCGTCGCTACCATGAAGTTGGCCCCCGCCCACAAGAACTTTTCCCTGGTGCAAGCCCCTGGAGGGGGGTTGAGCCCCATTGGGAGGAGAGGGTAATGTCATGTGAACATGACATAATAGTGGGGACCAACCCCAAAGATAAGGCTGGGCGCTTGGAGGCCCAAAAGGTGAAGTTGAAGGGCCTCCCAGACCTTAAGCACACCCTATACCAGCGCTGGGTAAGAGCAAAATATGCCCAGGTTGGTCCTAGTGGGGTGCTGAGACTCCAGTCTCTGACAACAGGCCAAGAGTTAAAATGAACTATCTACCAAATAAAGGCAGATGGTTTGGTTCGCTTAGTTAAGGAATGAGGGTTTGAAACCCATTCCACCTACAAAATAACGCTCTTGGGTCAAATCCAACTTCAGTCAATAACTTGAGTGAAGTCAGTTTTGGTTTATTTTACTAACTCAGATGGCAGTATTGCCCTATTGGTGAGCTGCTGCTTGGTCCCACTGCAGCATAACCCCAATTTCCCCATCTGAACTTAAATATGTTTTCCCCGACCAACATTCCTTGTTGGTTGACTTCCCTAAATAAACCTATACCCATTTTAAGTTATTTTAATTTTATGATATTCTATATGCTCCTGTGCGCAAACCTCTTCAAGGAGGTCTCGCGCTCAGTTACACTTGCTATGGCAAGTACCATTCAGCTCTCCCTCATGCGCCGTTTGTCTGCCCAGGATCCCTCCAACCTGGGTCACCTAGCCCCATCCAATATGTGCACCGCGTCGCCCTTATATGAGGTTTTATTATAAAATTCACCATTTTATGCCTAAGTGGTTATTGCTCCAGCACCCTCTGCTGGGCTCTAATCACGTTGGCCCTAATGGCTAGTTCCCTGGCGTTGGCCTGGTGCACCGCGCACTGCCACGCTGGGAACAGGAGAGATATAGACATTAACTTAACATTATGCCTGTCTGATCCGTTGGTACCTTCCATGCGCGCACCGCCTGTATCTTATCTGGGCATACCCCCAGGCCTTTCCCAAACACAACCTTCCCCAGGAACATAACTGACTCCTGGTTAAACTCACACTTCAAAGGCTTCAGCTGTAATCTTGACTCAGCCAACGCCTCCAGGGCCTCCCACATGTCACGTACATGTGCCTCCTTGAACGTGAAAACAAAAGAATGTCATCCATATAAGTAATGCAACTCCAGCCAATCATCTAACTGAGTACTTGGTCAATCATGCAATGGAACATTGACAGGGCATTGCAAATCCCAAATGGCATAACTCGGTATTGGAACATTCCAAGATGGCATTTGAACGCCATGTAATTATGGTGCGCTGGCCTCACAGGTACCTGATTGAACACATCTGCCAGATCAAGCTTGGTGAAAATGTTGCACCCTGTGACCATTGGCAGTATATCTTTTATTAATGGCATTGGGTAAGGGTCCGCTCTGTGACCACATTCAATCTCCATAGGCCATGCATGGCTGTAACTTTCCGCTTACCTTGAGCACCAGCAACAAGGACACACAGCTGACTTTGATAGCTTAATCAATTCTCCATTTGACATCATATTCACATGATCTTCCAACGCGGCCTTGGCTTGTTTGTTTAGTGATAGATTGGGCATCCATGGGGGAGTTCCACCCCTTCTTTAAATAAAAGTGAGGATGCAAATGGTCCCATGGGAGATTTCAGCAAATCCTTTTTTGGTCCAAAAACCCCCACAAAATCATGGCATTCTGTTGGTAAATCCTCTTTCTGCACGGCCCCAGGGTTCTATGCTCATCTGATTCATGGTTTCCCACTAACAGCCTCCACTTCAGCAGTGGACCCTTACTTGGGTTCAAGGTTACAGTACTGAAAGGCACATTAATCTGTGGTCTGAACCTATGCCACCACCACATCCCTAGCATCACCAGGTGGGCCAGGTTTTTGATTGCACAAAACTGCTCCCAAAAATTTAAAGTGGGTCTTGCTGTACCTTCACCTAAGGGCTTACTTGCCATGATGGCGCCCTCCATAATGCATCAGCAAATACCACCTCTGGTCCCCTCCACATCTGCAACTTTAGAAGCTCTTCCAACGCAAGCTCAATGTAGTTCTCTTCTGCCCCAGTATCTACCAGGGCCATTGCCCCTTCCATTCCGCCATCTGTGCGCAACTCTATGGGGATAAACAAATGGTGATAAAGTGAAGAATGCGACCTATTTCTGAATGAACCTTATAATTTCAAATTGTCTAATGATGAAAATTTAGGCATATTCCCCTTCCCCTGCCCATGACTCACTGATTTACGTGCTCATCTTCATTTCCTTAGCTCTTCCTATTGATGTTTCCAAAGTTCCTTGGGGCTGGATGCTTGCCCCCTGACTAGAAAAGCCACTCATTGGGGACTGTCCCTTTTCTGGTGACATTAATCCCTCACAAAAGTCCCTTGCCAGCGCCAATTGATTAATGACTTATACCACTAAAGCCACTTCCTCCCCCAGTGTGGCCTGGATCTTTGCTGCTGCCAAAGTTGCTAGAAAATCTGCCTGCAACCTCTGGTGGAAAATATGCAAAGGTTGAGAATCTGAGACCCAGGATGCCTTTGCCAGTGGATGGAAAAACCACGCATATTCTTCTACTGAGTTATGACCATGGATAACTGTTAAGAGTGTGACCATGCCTCATCTTTTATCTCATCCAGACATGCCACACAGTCAATCAACTCCATACACCCCTCCATTGAATTTTGATAACTTCCTTGTTCTTCAATAAGTTCCTACAACCATCCCTACAATTCTGGGGGCAATGCGTCCACCACCTGGGCTAGTTGGAGCATGAGAGAGGATCCCCCATATGTCTTCACCAACTGTGCCTGGAAACAGATACATGCAATGACTTGATAAAGTTTGTCCAGCGCCTCCATGGATAATGCCACCCAACTGTTAGGCAATTTGGGTTTTTCCTAAACTTCTAGGGATTGTGGACTTGCTTCCCCTCACAATTATCCCACCTCACATAGAAAAATTGCCAATGAAAACCTTATTATAACTACAGACAAGAGATGTTGGTTCCATTCCTATCCATTAGTGACCACCACTTCCTCCTGGGGCCCCCACAAAATGGAGATAAAGATATTTGAGTTTCATTTTATGTAAACGTGGGTTCACACCAATATGTGACAAAGGAGTTAGGAAGCACAAGCTATGTCACTGACCACATGACTGAGAATCTAGCAGTGAATCACCCCTGAACCTGTATGCCATTACCAGAGTTTGCAACATATTCATGGACCAAGGTTTCAGCAATGCTGCATTCAAGCAGCAGAGTCTGGTTTATGACAAAACTGTGAACAAAGCCAATGCTTAACCTAGCTCCCTGGTTGAGCTCATTGTTTGGGTTAATTTAAATATATTTTCTTAAAATAAACTTTAAAATTGATTTTTAGGCAAGCAATAATACTGAGAACTTTATTGTGATTTTTCTGAAAAAACAAAACTGTTTTTTTAGATTTCCATTTCCTCATTATAGATAGTTTGTAATGGTTTAAATAATTAAAATACTAAATTAGGCTTTTTAGAAACATCTAAATTATCGCTCATGAAAGCCTCACATACCACCATCTAGTACTAAAAAGAAAGCCTCACATCCCAAATTATGGAAATTTGGAGGATTTGAGAAACTAGTTTTTCAATATGTTAGATAAGCCCTTGTTCTCAAATCCCCAAATCCTTAACTACAATTTCCATCTCAAAATGTCTTTCTGACTGCCCTGACCTTTGAACTTGACCTCTAAATCTGCAGGTGAATCCAGAACTTTACTAATGAAGTCAATGTGCGGATCAAGTCAGCCCTGATTCATCACAATAGGGGCATGCTAAATTTTTGTACTTAAAGTCCATATTAAATGTTTACTTTTTGTTAGTAGTATACCATTTCCACACAAGCTGGTATAGTAACTAATTTTTTCTCACATCTATCTTTAAGGGATTCCTAGTAATTTATTTTATTAATCACTGAGTTTTGAGTGAAATTGCTTTTATATGGTCAATAATTTTTTTAGTACTAGATGGTCCCAACCCAATGGTCAATAATTTTTGACATGTCCAGTATATACTTTTCTAATAATATTTTAAAGATAAAATTATGCTAAAATTACTGGAATTTACAAATATAAAATTTAGCAAAATTTTATATCAAATAAATTTCTATAATTACAGCTCAAAGAATGGGTGGTAGCTCTCTGGTATACTAGCTTTCAGCGTTATTAGATGGTAGATAAGCTGAATATATATAAGCCTACCTTGAGGAATGGTAGCATAGCAGGGTGGTTCCTGATCCACTCTGGGTCATGTTTTGATTAAAACAGGTTTAAAATCAGCACAGGCTAAAAACTTGGTGTAATATCTGTCCCAAGGTTGATCCACTTTGTTTACTTTTTATATAATCCTACCTTAATTCTTTTTTGTCCTAGGCCTTATTTTTAGTATCAATTAGATCAATTATATGCTATAAAATGCATTTGATTAATGGTAGAGCTAATAAATTAAACCTTTAGGATACTTAAGATAAAAAATACTCTGTTTCATGATTTCTCAATGTTACTTTTGTTTTTATACTATTTATTATAGAATTTAGTTATAAATCATAGTTATTTAGTTAAAGGAGTAGCTGATGACTGTTATTGACCTATTGTCATTTGCATTATATGAGAACTTTGCTTTTTAAAGTCCAAGTGAATTGCATATCTGCTCAATTAATGACATCACTTTTATGTGATAGTTTCACATTATTAACTGATTGGCTCAATTTTACTTTAGTTAACTCCAGCTTCAATATCAGCTCAATCTTTAAGAAATTTGATTTAGGGTTTTACATTTACTTTTGAGAATCAGCATTTAGCAATCCAAAGGTGAGTCACATTGAATTAAGCCCATGGCAAAATCACATTAATTTTTTTACTCACATATCTCTCATTCCAATTTTAGTTATTTAGTTTTTAGTGTTAAGCCTGCTAATGGGTGGGCACTTTTATAAAGTGTTAGCCAAGGAAGCATAAAATGGTTTATGCTAAATTGTCTAAACCATATAAAGTAAGCTTCATTCATTCTATTGAAATCAAAGCTGATTTATAACATTGTGTATATAATTATAAACTCTGAATACAAACTATATAAAAAATGGACTAAGCTGCCTAATAGGTTTCTGCCAATCATAAGATCTTAGCAGCAATTGATATGTGATGTATTTTATGGGGTAACCACCTTGTGTTAAAAATTTAGAGGTTTTAAGCCATCTAAAGCTATATTTTGCAGTTGGAAATGTTAATAAGATGAATTAGTCATAGACAAGTTAAACTATTTAACACACTAAGAACTAAATAGACTATCAAATGTTAGGGCTGTTAAAATTTAAGGATTGCTTGCTTGTTTATTGAAATCCTGCACATATAATTTGGAAGAAGTTTGGCTGAAAGATCTTCAATTTTCACCAGTGTCTTATGGTATATCAAGCGTTCAGAAGTTCACTAAGCTTATCTATAAAACCTGACTCTTCTGGTTAATTTGAAGTAATTTTTCCTTTGAATTAAGAACTTCTGCTAATGCAGAAAAAGATACAAGCTGGTGAATTATGTCCTAACAGCTTTTAAACACTCTTATTAAGAACAGACTCTGATAAAACATAGATAAAGAAAATAAACCAATAATATCTTTAAATAAAATATTTTATTGGTTTATTTGATTATATGATGTTTTATTTGACTAGGCTAGGCGCCAGTATTTATACCTCTAGGGAATCTCCTGGATATACTTTAAGCATGCAGTTTTCTACAGATATCATTTTCTACCTCAGTTCAGCCCAAGAACTGATACAACCATGCCCTTTTAATGGGATTATTGGTAGCAAAATACTCTTAAAATTGGGAATGTTTCAGATACAAAAATCACAATATTCAAATAAGCAAAATTGTTCTTAAGTCATCCCAATTTAAGCTTTGTCATACAGCTGACAAAATGAAACTACTGGAAAATAGGTATACTTTTAAGGTTAATGATGTACCCCAAATTATGGCATCAGAAGGCCTCCTGATAGCACTAATCTCCCATTCAAGCTGTCTATGTGCAAGTGTTATTGTGCCAATTTCAAGCATTAACCTAAAAATTTGCCACCAGGTGGAATACTGGTTGTAATATTATGATGACAATCTTGTAGTAGTTATTGCTCATGGGATTTTCAGAGCTGTTGGGATTTTAGCCAGTTGAAATTTCTCCCATAATATCTGAATTAGGGGTGTTAATTAGTTGGGGGTGATTGCTGATTAACATCCTAGTTCAATATCATGATTAATGATATAGTTACTAATTTGTACTCCCCATTTGGGTGGGTTGAGCTATCTCAAAGTGTTGAGGATAATCCCCATTAGATTTAGTGTTAGTTGTAATTTGACACCAGTGACTGAATCCAAGGATGTCAATATAATTAATTAATCTAGAGTGCAGAGGATTACTAATTTGTCATCAAGGGTCAGGATCACTGAAAACTGATGCAAGGATGATCCAATCAATTGAACTATTTGGAATTTACCATCAACCTAAGCCAATGATAATCAGGTTTACTAATCTGTTGTTGAGGGTTGAGATCACTGGTGACTGATGTCAAGGATAATCCAATCAATTGAACTATTTGGGATTTACCATCAACTTAAGCCAAGGATAATCATATTGCCAGCTTTGAATGCCAAGGTTTTTGATAATGGTGAGCAATAATGATTCCACCACTTAGGATTCTGAATACCAGCAACTGATGCTGAGGACATTTGAGGTCTGTTTTATATTAATAATTATATATTCTTAATTGGTAACTGATGCCAAGGATGAATTGAACTAATATTTGGCATTTGATTAGGAAGAATTTTGAGAGAATTTTCCAGCAGAACGCTGTGGATTGGGTTGGTTTGCCAGCAATAAATGCTGATGAATATTAATAGGTGAGCATAAGATTGCCAATGAAGTTGACTAGGTATAATACCTTAAATTCCCTCATAATAAAGATCTCTCTTTTGCTTATTTTTTATTATTGAAGTAGCTAAGCGGCTTGGTGGTAAAAAATAGGACAGGAGATCCCCCAAGGTAAGGTGATGGGTAAATGCATCTAGAGGTGGTTGGCACTACCAACATCCATAACTGGAGCTACAGGAAAGCCCCATAGGAAATTGGCCAACTGGCCACCAACAATGAGGGACTGATGGGGATGATATGACAGAGCCTAGAATCACCCAGAGAGGTGTAGGGCTAGCTATGTGCAACCCAAAAGGTTAATTGCACCAAGCTGAAGTTGTTGGTCTGCTAGATTGATGGCTTGCCTGTGGACCTTTAGTGAAAGGTAGCCTTTATAGGAGAAACGGCAAGGGCCAGTAGTCATAATACTATTTGGCCTGGCACACTAACAAAGTTTTTGATGTAGCAGATGTAAAATTTGCAACAAGGGAGAGATCAGATATTAATCCCAGGGTAATCTCTTAATTATAAGGTCAAATTTTATTCATGGTTAATTTGGAATAGTTTCTGAGTTTATCTTCAGGGTAATTGGCCAGAATTGATGTTTTTGAAGGGGTCAATCTCAAGTCAACCACTAAAATCTGTTAGAGGCTAATAATACTTACCACCCAAAGCTATAGGTTAACCTCAAGCCAAGCTTTGTGCATGGTAGCTTCATAAAGGTTGAACCCAAGCAGTCTGAGGTTATAAGGATTTCAAAATAATTCTTCCAATTTAGCATTAAACTCTTAAGCTTCAATTATCAGCTTGATAGTGTAACTGAGGTAACCTATCCCAACCATTCACATTACTGTCAATACATCATATTTTTTATCAGGCTTTGAAAAGAAGAAGGTACTCAATTTGTTCTGTATGTATCTTTTTGTTTTTCTATGTTTGTACATGCATTACTCTGAAACTACAGGACCAATTTGGATGATCTTTTTTCAAAAAGAGAGATGCTCCAACTTAGGTGCCATTCTATTTTAAGGATTGGTCCAGTATCTGACCAGTAATTTATTATGTATACTAAAGTGTATCAGAAGTGATGGATTTTAATTGTAAGACTAGTTCATCATGGATAAACCTAATTCCAACATTGGCAAAGTGATAGCTTCAAAGCAACTTTGTATAATTATTTATATTAAAGTTTATAGAGTCGATGGTGGTCAATTGCAAGTTTAGTTTTTGGTAGATGGACATCAATAGGTTTACAGTAATTAAACCTATCAACTAAACTAAGTGAATACCAACTGCATAGTATTCATTGAATCTGTCAAATCAACTAAAAGGTTTTCAACCACACAATCAAAACTAGTTGAAACATCACATCAACCAATCACAATTGTATACATAAACAGTGAGCCTATTGAATTAACCAAATAAATCAACAGCTTACCAAAACCAATGAGCCATATTAATTGATTAAATTACCACCTGATTACTCATAATTAATGAGCCTATCAAATTGACCAAATAACAACAAACCACTCAGCTGAAATTATATAAAAATTTTCATTATAATTAGATATCATTGATATCCCTATATATTATTTCTCAAAGGTGTTTTTTGTCGGTGTGAAATATCTCCCTTAATACTGTACCAAAATTAATGTTTGATACGCCATTTTGAATATTATTTTTCCCTCTAATGATGAAAAATAAGTAAATTATTATTTTCATAGTAAAATAAAAAGTTTTTATATGTAACAAGTGAAACCCCTATATGTTTTTGATGGCATTCAGTATATTGTTACGGCTGAGCAGTTTGATATTCGGTTGATTCGATACTTAAAAGGTTTTGGCAAGCGGTTGGTGGTTTTGGGTTGATTAATAAGCTTAACGGTTTTAATAATGCAGTTAGTGATTGGTTGATATGATAAATTAATTGGTTTTGGTAAAACAGTTGGTGGTTTTAGTTGTTTCGATAAGTTTAGGTTTGTTTTACGAATACGAAGCAGTTGGTGATTGGTTGATTTGATATATTTAATGGTTTTTAACCGACTTTGAAAAAGAAGGTTATCAATTCGACTTGTATGTATGTTTTTTCTTTTTTTCTGTTTGTTCGCGCATAACTGAAAATACTGGACCGATTTGGATGATCATCTCCAAAAATAGAGGATGCTCCAACTTAGGTCCCATTTTACTTTTGTAAGTATTGGTCAAGTATCTGCCCATTAATTTAGTAAATAAAAAATGGGCTCGGAAGCGATGGATATCTCTATATATTCTCAAAGGTGTTTTTTGTCGGTGTGAAATAGCTCCCTTAATACTGTATCAAAATTAATGTTTGATACACCATTTTGAAGATTATTTTTACCTCTAATGACAAAAAATAAGTAAATATCTTAAAATTAATGATTTCATTAAAAAATTATATTTTAAAACTTATATTTTAAAAATTTCATTTAAAAATTACATGTATAAAGTGTCATGGTGGTGCCGAAGTCTCTGAATAGAATAGAATAAACGTATAAATAACGTACAAACAACGTATAAATGTATAAACAACGTGACAATCAAATTAAAACAAGTAATACAACATTTGCAAAAGCAGTGGAGCGCTATTCTAACCTCAATAATATTGAGGTAGCAAGCGTTTGTTGTCAGAATTTCTGAAAAAAGTAAATTTTCTTATAAAAATAGTAAGTTTTTTGTTAAAAAATTAGTAAATATACAAATAATATGAAAAATATTTTCATTTGAATTAGAAAAAAAGTTTATTTTGAAATATACATCACACTATTTGTATATTTGCTAATTTTTTATTAATATTTTTTCACAACTTCAAAATTAGTTTTTTTATTTAAAAATTATATTTTATTTTTGTTATGTTATGTTAATATCAGTTTGCATCATTCGTTATTTGCAATAATCTATTTTTATTGATTAAGTACTATCCATAGGATAGTCATATAAGGAATCCTATTACCAGAAGTGATGCGAAGTATTTGTATGGGTCACCTAGTATTATATATACCTTTTATTTATCTTTTTATAATTAAGAAAATGAGTACAGGCTAAGATGGTACCAAATATTCACGAATATTTGTGCCAAGTTTGGCTATTTTTGGTATATTTGTTTATGGGATACTATATATAATATATATACAATGATTTTTATTTTTATATAAAAATAGTGAATTTCAAAAAAGGACATAGAAATAGTAAATTTTAAAAATTATATAGAGACAATGAGGTTTTAAAAAATGGGAAAAAGAAGCCCCTTTGAAAAATATACAATTTTTGAGTAAAAAAACTGCCTTCAAAAAAATTTGGGGTAAAAAGAACAGCCTTCAAAAAAGGCTTACCAAAAAGTATGCATAATTGAGAAAGTATGGATAATCAATAAAACTCTATTTGAAGTTAACACCGTATTCCAACCTGACTTATAGAATTTTGCTCACAAATACAAATTATATCTTATATTGGATTAGGCCCAACTGTAAAGTATAAGCAACTAAGAACTTACAGTGCTGAGGATATATATTATAAATGGCTATTATAAGTCAGTCTAAAATACGGCGCTGACTTCAAAAATGGGTTTATTGCTTATTCATATTTTCTCAATTATTTCATACTTTTTGGTAAATCTTTTTTGAAGGCGGGTTTTCCCAAAAATTTTACTGTATCAACTGAAACAATCTGAAGTTAGAATTATTGGAGCTTTTCATTTACAATAACTTATGATTAGAAATTTACCCAAACCTTCCCAGTTCACACTCGCTAGGGCGCCAAGCGCAAAGATCAATTCCTATGTAAAGATTTAAGCTATTGCTAAGATGTCAATTTGAGTCCAAATCCTGTATTCTAGAAGGCTTGGCTAGGATTCAAAAATGAAAGGGAGGCCTTTTTTAGCATATGAGTAAATAGCAAATCTTTGATTAAGTTTCATCTAAAGCTAAAAATTCGAAATGGGCTAAGATGCACTCGTCTTAATAAGGGACAAAATAATTTTTAGGATTATGACAGGTTGTTTACTATATGTTAATTCAAAGTTCAACCTACAAAGTCCCGTTTAAAGTTAAAATTAAAGAGTAAAAACTAATCTGGTATAACTTCAATTCATGCTCACGGGAACACTTTCTAGAAAGAACCCACAATAAAGGGAAACTGCCTAGGAGCTTACCAGTATTGAAAGCGCACTTTATTTCGTTATAGTAAGCTTGTGAATGAAAAGTGATAAAATTATAATTTAAAGTTCATCCTGCTCCTCACTTTTGTGTTCATCGTCGGCGTCGAGCCCTTCATCGGCCTCATCCTTCTCCTCGGCCTTTTTTTCGGCATCCTCAGCCGCCTTCTCTTTGGCGGCGGCCTCCTCTTCGGCCTTCCTCTTGGCCTCTTCAGCCGCCTCCTCCGCCTCATCCATCTCCTTCTTAGCCTTCTCCTCAGCCTCCTTGTATTTGTTGAAGTGGTCCTTGGAAAACTGTTTGGCATACTCGGCGTCGTCGGTAACGAGGATGTTGTCAAAGATGGTACCGGATTTTACTTGCCAAAGGTCAAAGCCAATGTGGGTGGAGATGTACTGACCAATCGTTTCATCCTCCTTGTATTCGGGGTTGGGGATCTTTTTGGCCTCCCATTCACCTTTGTACTCAGGATTTTTAATTTTCTTTGGCTTCCATTCCCCTTTATAATCGGGGTTGGGAATAGTCGGCACCTCCCATTCACCATCCTCCTCCTCATTCAGTCCTCAGGCTTTTTGGCCTCGGGATCGGGGATCGTGGCAGGGCCGTCAACCCAATCCGCAGGCTTCTTATCTTCAGGGTCATCGATGAACTTCTCCTCAACCCAGTCCTCAGGCTTCTTGTCTTCGGGATCGTCAATCTCTTTAGGAGGGAGGAAGTCCCAATCGTCAAGGATATTTCCTTTAAACTTCTCCTCTCCATCAACTAGAATCTCATAAGTCTTGTCAGGGTGGAGGAGAAAGGTGTATTGGTGGGTGAGGAGGTCGGTGGGCACGTTGATGTAGCGCTTGACGAGCTTGTTTTCGCCCTTGTAGCTGAGGATGGCGTGCACTTTACGGTCAGAGCCGCAAACATCGGGCTAAAAGTTTAAACGGTAATCCAAAAACCTTACCCCAAACATGAGATTGTAAGGCGAGTCGCCGCCAAACTTATCAGGAGTAAGATCACTCAAAAGCTAAAGGGTTAAGCGAGCGATAGGTTCGAGCCTTACCTTGATGTAGCCACCACCACAGTCGATATCCTGCTCAGGTTGACGGAGAACTGAACAATCAAATCCTTATCTTTATTGTCGATAGGCTCATCAAGTGGTGCTGAGATGGCGTAGAAGCGGGCATCCTGGGAGGTTTGGAGGCCGCGGTTTTCCTTCTCGTCGCCAAAAAACTTTACCCGAGCTCAGCTTGAACTCGCCCAAGTCGGATTTCGCTTTGGAAACAACCCACCGGTCTGAAAGCTCACCATTGAACTGCTCCTCAAAGTAAACTTTGCCAGTGACGGCAGTAAGAGCTAGGGCGGCTAAGAAAATATACATACTTCAATCCAAGTCTACGCTCAGTTCCTTTGAAAAGATCAGCTCCTATACCTTATATTCTCGTTTCAAAAGTTGAATCGTTTCTACGACCAATCATACCTGGTCTTGTGGCATCCAGGCTTAACAACCGTGATGCCACCCGAGTTCTGATAGATTATTCTGATCAATCAATTTACGACACCTAGTTTCACCACTAACTTTACTACCCAATCATCGTCATCAACATCAAATTTCACTTAAACTCCTTTGCCAACCAAATTCGGCTAAATCGGTACAACGTGGTTTTAATTGAAGCCTCAATCCTTTTTTAGCGATTCCTTAAGATGCTAAGCGGCGAATGCTATTCACACTAAATCCTTAGCGCCAAATTTTTAAATTAGCATGTTAAAAGGTATAAATTGGCATTTTATATATAAAAAGCTTAAATTTTATGGTAACTTAAACGACCGAAGAGGGATTTCAAATCTAGATTATAACTATTTAATTTTATTCGAGGTGGGCCGACCTGGGGACGATACCGCACCGATGAGGGAACTGAAATGGGAAAGGAGGATAAAACCCAGAAAACCTCCATGCGCGGCGTATGATAGGCCAGGAACTCCATGGACCGCCTTTGCTATTCGCTATCTCGGTTCGGGGCATTGTCACGCAACGCCAACACAGTCATAATCGTCCCCTACCCAAAATTTACTACCGGGATCGAACTCGTGGAGGCAGCGGTAGAGGCCCCTATTCTACCACTGGGGTATCCTCCCCTTTCTAGATTATAACTAAGAATTAATAAATTTATATTGATGGTCTACACTGCTCACACGCAGTATAGGTTCGCCGCCTGATATTATTTGCTAGATATAAACTCTCTAAAAAATTCATAAAGCTCACAAAGTGACAAAAGTAAGTCCATTGTCAATGAGTTATATAGTGCAAGAGTATTGAAGGTTGTGCTACTTGAACGCTTCCTCTATTATTCACTTTTATACAAATTTATTTTAAACCTAAAAAATTTAAAAAAAGTAATCAAGGCGGGTCGACCTTGGGACAAATATACCACACCGAGATTTTTTATAGCCAGTACAGGTTTCAAATATGTGTTGAACAAAACCTGCACTAGAGTGGAAGCAGGATTTACCCTGCCAGGCGAACCACCCCCATCAATACCTAATAATATTATAATCAAATAAAAAGATCAACACAATCAAAAAGGCTTAAATGTTAAAAACTGACACTGACCATCATAATTATATTGATGAGGTTAGTTTTAACCAAAATGTTCATAAAAACATCTCACCCTTCAGAGTTTTCAGCACAGATGAATGCTCTACAGTGTAAGTTAAGTAACTCTCTAGACTGGTCTAGGGGTGCCCTCCTCATAGTAGCTTATATTAACACAAGCAGGATAAACCCAGTGATTATATGGAAAATTCAACCACAGTTGGAGTTTTTTTCATTTTATATTCCAAGGGGAGGAGCTTGATGTAAATAAGATGACACCAATTAAAACCCTATAACTGACCTACCTAACATTTCCCACCTTCAAATGACTAATTCTACCCCCATCAATCACCATATGGGTGAGGCCTTTACTCAACTTAAGGTAGCTTAATAATTAATAGTGTTAGATTATTTAGTCAAACTCCTAGCATATATATGGTATCATACCTAAACCCTACCAATCACCACCTAGAACTTAACCTCAGATTCAGATATTAACAATACTACACTAGGTCCATTATTCTACAATAATATTGACCTCAAACTTGCTAGTGTCAGGATCAGTACATGCTAAGAGAATATTGGCCTTTAAATTTGGGTGCTTTAACAACCACAGCAACAGGCACAGAATGCTCAGCTGCACCTTATCAGAAAAGTAGGTTTAAAAGATTGGGGAAGGTTCTTTGTCATAGTGGGGTATGGTGTTAAATAGTTAGGGTTGAACTAGCACCAAAAGGTTCCTCTATCCTTAAGACCATAAATTGTGACCCTTATATGTTATCCACTTTTGAAGACACAAAACTTGCAGAGTTTTAATATAAATTCTGGATAAATAAGCAACAAAACATCCCTTTTGGAAATATGGGTTTTATTAGGATAAATTAAAATAATAACCCAATGCCCTACCCAAGGTAGGATGGTGGGTTATAAGCTTGGATGGGGTAGGAAGGCTACTAAGCTAAACTGCAATAGTAGGGAACAATTTAAAATTATAAGTCAATAACTAATGGGTTCAATATCCAATTTTTCCTTGTTAGTATCAGCTAAAGGTTCCAAGTCATTTTCGGGTCTTTTTTTTAATTCTGAATGTCTGAATTCACCTTCTTGAGTTTGGAATGATGTGTCATATTTGATTCTCATTTTTTCCTTTATATTTTAACTTTTCCTTGATTTTGGCTTACTAGGTAAATTGTCCCCACTCAGGTTGACTTCTAGTTGAGTCCCTTGTTGGGGACAGGCAATGAGAACCAATGTGGTGAGTTTTATGGAATTATTAAAATCAGCATAAGTTTGTTTTATTTTTAAATAAAAATCTTCAAAATTTGACATTTAAATAGGTTTAGATTGAGAGGTGAAGTTGAGAAAAATATGGGGCAAACAGGGAGGGGCAGCGGCCACCTATCTCTAATCCAGGATGTGTCCTAGGTCTGAGATTTGGGTGAGGGTCAAGGCCTTGGGGTTTGAACCTTTTTGATCCTAAAGTGATGTACAACCCTGTTCAACCTTATAGCTGAAACCAAGGGCCTTACATTACCCTTTACTTAAAGGACAGGGTCTACTCCTCCTTCTGGAACCTTGGCCAATGCATAGTTATTGTGTGGGATAGAAAGCTTAATGGCTGCAATGACCTCTTTCTGGGTAAAGCAGGTGAGGGTGCTTTAGGGTTGGCCTTGTGAGACTCAGCAATCAACTCCTATCAGATTTTGCAATCCTTGGATGGAACCCAACTACCTTCATATGATGGGAACCCTTTCCATGACACCAAGTACTGAAACTGTGTTTAACTCTTTGAACGTTTAAATTTATTCCACTTAAAACTCTGGTGCACCTCTACCACGATGGGCTCTACCTCCACAGGCTTCTGTCCTTTGAATGGGGATAAGGAGGAGGTGTAAAAAGAGTTGTGAATTTTCCAGTGGGAGTTTAGCTCTACTTAGAAGTATCCATTGTTCAGCACTTGGAAGATAGGTAAGGGTCTGCCCGCTTGCAGGCAAACTTATGTCATGGTACTTTAAGGTAAAATTTTTTTGTGTCAACCTTGATAAATTTACCTACTTGAAAGTCTGAGGCTTCACGGCATTTTTTGTCAAAATAATCATTTGGCATCATTATCTGATCTGGTCAACTGCTGTTGGATTAGGTGGTGCACCTTCTGAATGTTTTTAACAAAGTTGTCTGCAGCTGGGATATTACTGGAGATTTTTGGTTCAAGGGTAAAGGCAGGATTGTACCCCCAAGTTAGCATACATTAATGACACACCTGTGAAGGCGTGTAAGGAGTTATTGTATAAAAACTGAGCTGAAGAGAGATCTGTTGCCCATGTGTCCTAGGAACTAGTAGCATGGCATTGAAGATAATGCTCTAATGACTGATAAGATTGTTCAGTTTGGCCATCTAAAAGAGGTTGTTATGCTGATAATATGCAGGGCTTGATCTTCAGCATGTCACAAAAAGCCTCCCAAAACCTTGAGGTGAACTGAGACCCTCTATCACTGATTACCTCCTAAGGTAAACAGAACAAAGAAAACATATAAGGCACAAACAGAGGTTTCATCTCTTCTGGAGAGATAGCTGTCAAGCAGGGTGTTGAATGGTTGACTGGACCTGAATTGTCAGGTACATTTGATATAAAAAATATTAGATTACATTTAATTTATTATATCTTATGTTGAACATATCAGCGATTAAGGAGTGAAAGTATTCTAAGTACAAATGAAACTTAGGATGTGGAGCCTAGCATTTCCACTTATTATATTTGACTTGATGAACCGGGAATGGTGGCTTTGTTGGTCATGTTGTAATTAGTTTTTAATGTCAATTGGATTATTATTGAATTAATTACTAATTAGTGGTAAAAACTGTCTAGGAATTTTTTACTGTTGCTTACAAGGAGTGAGGGTTTAGCTATTTTCAGATGCATAAGAGGAAATGCTGTCTTGAAGTAATTGTGTAAGTGAGATACTGTCCATGAAGCTGAGCTGGATTACAGCGAGACGCCTAATAGTTTGTAGTCCCTCTGGATTCTTTGTTGTGATCTGCTAGTTAAGTGGCGATGTGAGGTGGGGTGTTATAGAAAAGGTGAGGTTAACATCAAACCCTATAAATTATCCCTAAATTTTAGACAAATAGAAAGCAATCTTTAACACAATAATCTTTTGGTAGTTTGAAATATACAAGCTTTTTGTATTTTATACTTTTCAGTTGTGATAAGTTGATGGATTACTTGTGATCAGGAAGATCAGGTCAGGAAGCCGTTGTACAAGTAAATGACAGGAGAATACAGCCTCAAAGTCTTATCTTTAAGAAGTTTATATTTTGATAACAATCGCCATCTTGTCTATTGTTCTCATACAATAGATGTTTGTAACTCCAACTTTAATCCCAGATGAAGAACCAGAAAACTTAAAGTAGTCCAAAATTTCAACACATGGGATGAAGATCGCATATTTTTAAAGTGGTCCACTGCCATCATAACTGCATCATACCCCTGAGACACTGGCAGATCCACAACAAAGTCCACCAAGATTGAGGTCCATGGCTTTTCCTCCTGTTGGAGGGGTAGAGGAGCTCATTACATCCTGTTCATTCAGATTTGGTTTGGGCACACGTTAAACAGCCTTCTATCCAAGCAGGGACATCTTTTTATAATGGCATTACAATTATACCCACTCTTTATCAGGGCAATGCATTTCTTCACGCCTGAGCGCCCCATGATGGAGGATTATGATGTTCCCTTATGACGCGGGAATGCAGGGCATATGAAACCTATACTTTGTCATGGAAATAAAGTACCCTACCCTTTTGGAAATACCATCCATATGGGCCTTACCATCAAAAATTTTAGACATAAGGTCAATACCTTCGGCGTCAGCTGCTTAAAAAGCCAACGCATTATACAAGAGAGAACCCGCTTCTGTGGAGAGATTTTAGTTGGGAGTGGCTGTTTTTATTTAAGTTACAAGATCAGTAAGGGCGATGCTTTTGTATTTGGAAGCTTGGGGTTTGGATTTGGGTTTGGGTTTGTTGTGCTGAGTGGAGAGAACTACAGCAGCAATGGCTGGGGGAGAAGGTGTTATGATTTGCTCAGGTGAGATTACTGTGACTAACCCTTAGTTGTCAATAGAAACATGTCCCATTGAAGGGTTGCAACTAAGGATGTCTGACAAAATATTTATAGAATCCTTGACAAACTCATATTTGAAAATTGAAATTCAGGAGGTCCTGATGAGTTCTAGTTTGTCTGTGGGCCAGATTCTGAGACTAGATGTAGTAACTAAGCGATTTGTGATTAGTGCTCACCACTACTGTATGTTTGGCTCCTTGTAAGAGATACCTCCATTGCATCAGAGACCAAACAATGGCAGCCAACTATTTATCATATGTGGCCAAGCACTCTCAGTCACACTAAACTTCCTTGGTAATAAGACACAGGGTGTTCTTTACCCTCATGTTCTTGCAACAAGACGGCACACACTGCAGTACCTGAGGCGTCACATGCCACAAGTAAAAGTCTTGTCCTCATCAGTATGACACAAAAATTGAGCAGAGGTAAAGATGTCTTTTATTGCATCAAAAGCCTTTTGACACTCTGGGGTCCAAACAAAAAGTGGTATTCTTACTAGTGAGGAGGTGTAAGGGGATGCAAGCTTGGAGATGGCTGGTGAAAACTTATTTATAAAGGTGGCAGATCCCAAAAAGCTAAGTAGCTGCTTTTGTGTCACAGGGATAGGCCAAGAGCAAATAGCCTCTAGTTTTGAAAGTGCAATAGCATAACCATCCTTCAAAACTAGGTTCCACAGGAACTGCACTTCATCATTGTAAGTCTCACATTTGGATGGCTTTTCCACTAACATAACCTGATGTAGGGCTTCCACCACAGCTACCAAATCCTTACCATGCTGTCCAGAATTAGAAGAGTGAATCAAACTTTCATCAACATATAATATTGCGCAGGAGAACCTGAGATCCCCCAATTCATTATTAATGTGGCGCTGGAATACTGCTGGCGCACTTTAAACCAAAGGGCGTAACCTTGAATTGATATATATCATACCATGTCCAGATAGCAGTCAGCCATTCCTAGCCAAATTTTACACACACTTGATGGAATGCATTAACAAGGTCCATTTTGGAGAAGTCTTTAGACTTAGAAATGTCTCAAGAAATGGAAGCTTCTAAGGGAAGGGGATATGGATCAGGAATTGTGACGTTATTTAGGTGGCCATAATCTACACAGGGCCTTAGAGTGCCGTCAGGTTCCTGTGAAAAAACTAATGAGAGAATACATAGCAGGTTATCTTAATTATCCACTTTTTAGCTACCATGTCATCAATCCAAACTTTGAGAGCTTAATCCACCTGTGCCATGTATGGGTACAACAGGAAGTTGATTTTAATGAAATTTACTATAAATGGAAGTTCTATCAAACTCTGAATGTTTAGAAAGACGGTTAGCCTGTTCAATAGCAACACAGTTTTATAAGGTTCCAGGATTTGCGCATAGTGGGAAGGTCAGGTACTGCATCTGAGGCGGAGTACTCTACTGCTGCCACCGCGTTACCTGTAATTAAATTAGGGTAGCAAAAGAAATTTACCCTGAGTAGTTATGGGTGGTAAACGCCATCATGTTCCGTTCTAAATCAATTCTCACAAATAGGCGGCGCCACCAACTAACCCCAGAATCACTGGACACAGCAAATATGGAATAGCTGAGAAGTAAGCCACAAACTCATGCTTATGTGATCTGAACTTGAGAGGCTTACAGAGCATTGTGACTGAAGGGATGCGGGAAGCATCCAAGACAAAGATTCCAGTAGTAACTGTAGATACAAAGCCTGCACTATCTTCAGGTCAATGAAATTCTCAGTTTCACCAGTGTCCATCAAGGCATTTAATGTGACTTTCCGCTGCCACACAGTAATCTATATATAAGGAACATGAAGTAAGCACGGTCAATATTTATCAATTTATTGAGGGAATATGCATGATTATCTGGTTATTCAACCACAGGGAGTAGTTGGCTTTACTTAGGTTAAGTATAAAACTGAGTGGGCATAACTGCTGCCCGCGCATATTATAAAGGTTCCACTTCAGGGTTAGAGGGATTAGAAGAGGACTGTACCTCTGAAAAATTCTCATAAACTGTATTTTTCTGGCACTCATTTTCAATATGGTCAACCAGGGACTTATATTAAGGAGATATATCTGGTGCGTTAGGTTCTATTTTGATTACCGCCTCACCCACTAGGATTTTAGTGACATCATTTTCCTCAAATGGCTCATCATCATATTCAACTTCCCCTTGTTCTGCCTCATGTACTCTCACTTCAGCCTCCTCTCTCTACATTAACTGTTGGTACAACGTTGTAAGAAAACAGCATTGGTGGAAGGAACCCACTAGGAGTACACTTAAGAGGTTCAACTGGTTTAGTCCTAAGTGCTAAGAGAAAAGCGAAAGGAGCCCCTGTAAGTGCTGTACCCTGGGTGGCTATGATCAATGAGCATAAAATTGGGTGTAACCTGAGGAAAGAGAAGTTGGTATGCAGTTTTATAATTGTTTCCCAGGTCTCACGTGATAGGGAAGTTTGAATTGAGCTAAACAACATTGAATGGTCAACTGTATGTCCCCAAACCATCAAGGCCTTGGAACACAACATAACCAGTGAGTTGTTTGGTTAGGGTTATTTTGTTAGGATAAGTACGTGCCAAGAGAATACTGGCCTTTGAATGTGGGCGCTTTATCAACCATATCAACAGTCACAGACTGCTCAGTTGCGCCTCATTGAAAGTAGGTCTAGGAGATTAAAGAAGGTTCTTTGTCATAGTGAGGTGGTGTTCTGTAGTTGGGGTTAAATTAGCACTAGAGGGTTCCTCTATCCTGAGGTCATCACATGTGGCCCTTGGGTATTATCCGCTTTTTGAAAACACAAAGCTCGCGGATTCTTAAATGAGGTTTGCAAAATAAACAACAAAACAGACATTTTGTGGATATGGTTTTATTAGGATAAATTAAAACAATAAACCTACACTCTACCTTTGGTAAGATATTGGGTTTTAAGCTTGGATGGGGAAAGGAGGCTACTAAGCTGAACATGATAGTGGGGAATAAATTCATAATTGGTAATCAATAATTAATAGTTTTGATCCCTAATTTTTCCTTGACAGTATCAAATAATGGTTCCAAGCCATTTTTGCGGTTTACCAAATTCTGAATGCCTGAAATTGCCTTTTTGAGTTCAAGATATATTGCTGGGTTTAATATTCATTTTCAGCTTTTCATTTTGACTTCTTGCTTTATTTTAGAATAAAAGGTAAGTTGTCCCCACTCAGGTTGACTTTTGGTTAAGCCCCTTGCTGGGGATAGGCAGTGGGAACCCATGTGGCGAGATTTTTGTGTTTTCTAAATTATGCACAAAGTTTTTGATTTTAAATGAAAATCAGCAGAATTTGACACTTGAATGGGTTCATGTTGAGGGGTAGATCTGAGAAAGGTATGGGGCAAACAGGGAGGGTTAGCGGCCACCCATCTCTCATCCAGGGTATGCCATAGGTCTGAGATTTGGGTGGTGGGCAAGGCCTTGGGTGTGAACCCTTTTTGGTCCTAAAGTGATGTACACCCCTGTCCAACCTGATAGCGGAGGCAAGGGCCTTACAGCTAGGAGTCATTGTTGATATAATTATATGTGTAAGTTTTGAAACCCTGCCCCTCACCTAGATCAAGGTAAGAATTTCTTCAGATGTAAAAAGGTCCCAAGCCTCCTATTAATCCCTACTTCAGAAGAGCAACTTGGCTCAAGTGGTAGATGAGTGATAGTTTACCAACTTACCTTCAAAAATCCTCTATTTCTTCCCCCTCTCATCTTCTTCCCCTTTAGAGAAGATAGAGCAGATCTGAAAGTAGGTGGTCCAGTATAGGGGCCTCTAGATGGTCTAAAGCAACACCAATCATTGGCCATTTTATCCAAAATAAGTTCCAAATGACTAAACCCTCATCCATTTTCAGCCAGATCATATCAGATAAGGTCAATAAAAACTTGTTTTAATGACTTAGATCATCTGAACCAACTTAAATGCAATCCCAACTGATCCATAATCCAAAAAGATTCCATGTGTCACCAAACCTTCCAATATGAGCAATCCTTTGATCTGCCAATCTTGTTCAAACCCAAACAATTTCTAAATTTTTCAAAAAAACTTTCACTACCCCTTCTGATCTAGCCAATCATTTATTGTATCATGGTATCTAGGCCCAGGTCATTGCTAAGCTCTCTAAAATCCCTCCTCACAAATGGCAGCAGCCCCTCCTTGGGTCTGCTGATGGGGTTGTCAGCACTTGTAATGGTAAATGATCTGAACTTATCAAAGTTCTGGGACAATGAATGGTCTAAATGCCTCATCCAGGATTTGGCCTCCATGAACTGGATAATCTGTTGCTATGTAAGCTAATACCCTTGAATGAGCAAGAGCTAATAAAAGGAGTTCAGTTGTCACAAGGTATAATTTAGACTAGACCAGAAATTGACAACTAGGGTAAAAACCTGCATCCAAATATATAGAGTCACAATCTTGAAGCAATAAAAACAAGTTCATGAAAATCCAGAAACTGATATAAGGAACTTGTTGCTTTTAAAATTTTTACCGGATGAGAAGTGAAGATCCTGATTGAGGAGGACCCAGATGCTCACTACACCACATGGCCCACTTGCATCCCATAAACAATGAAGAATTATAATTTAATAAACTAGTTTCAGATTCCTCCATAGTTTTATTTAGCATGGAGTTTACATTTATTTGCATATTTATGACAATTTGTGTTAGCAGTTGTTGCCATTATAGTTGCCAATATGTGGACCCTACTGAAGCAAAAGAGAATAGCCATTGCCTCTCATAAGCCATTCCTCTGCTAAGTGCCATCCTGAAGGAAGCTAAAATTTCCAAACAGGACACCTCCAGGCACCCAAAAAATAAATTATTTGGACTTACTATAGCAATGAAGCTGATACTAGTGCTCACTACAAGGGGCCAAAGTTTTAACAAGTGAAGACATCAATTACAAAAGATGTGCAATAATTCTAGAATATAATTTATACCATCCAATACGGCAAGATTATCATCAGATAGCTAACACATTTTAATTTAAAATACCACCTATACAACCTGAGAGTTTGAGCTCTGGGCCACCTTTGAGTTCGGCTTGCCTGTTTAAGGCTGAAATCATATTTTTTACAGTCTGACAATATCAGTGGTATCATAAAATATCTTGGATGGTTTCTACTTGACCAAAGGTTGATCCAGCCACTTCCAAGCTATGGCAGTACCTTTCATATGTGGAGGCTTTACAGTTCTACTACCCTGGCCACTAATTAATTTGCTAATGGGATAAAGCCCTATTTTAACCTGTTTGTGCATCCCATACTTCATTGCCTCCTCCAGCTGGTGGGATTGCATCATTGGGAGGCACTACACCAGTTGAATTAATGCAGAACCTCAACTCCAACCTTGTTGAATTTTATAAGCTCTTCTTCTGCGTTTGTATGAGATACCATGAGTCAATTTAGGGTAACTGATGTCTCATTAACAATGTCTAAAATCAGAACACTCTAATATATTTGGGATTTTGGGATCATGGATATGAAACTTTTTCCCTGATTACAAGGTGTAGCAACTGAGTATGTGAATATGTGCATCAAAACTCCCCAAATCACTGTTTGAATCCAGGATATTGTTAACCTTTGAGAGCTGGATACTCTTAATAATGAGTACCAAATGTAAACTTATAGTTGTGTGGCTCACTTTAGCTCTTTAGTTAACTGCAAATGCTTCTGATATGTGAGTAATATAAGTTATTGATAATTGATAGTAATTAGTTTGGGTTGGTGATAGTATGAAGACTATCACCATAAATGAATTTCTCAAGCCAATTTTAGTGTTAGACTCAACTCTAGACTGGTGCTTGCCCTTCTAATTCTTGAAGGTATTCTGTAATGGAGGGGAACTTCTCCCTCTGACTCTTCATTCTGACCAAATTAACCTACTCTTAAGTTCAGGGGTTCTTCTCAGTCAATACTTAAACTACTATTAAATTCAGAGGTTCTTCTCTTCTTTTTTGAAACAGATTATGAGGAAGTCTTGATGGCAAATAAATAGACAAAGGATATCCTATCCTTAAACTCTAGTACTAAAAGTAAAACATAGACTATATGTATGGCAGTCTAAATTACTAAATTATTTGAGCTATTCTTATCTGCTTCATTTTAAAAAATTCAAGGGAACTTAATTAAAAATTTGGCGCCCAACTCTTATATTAGCGCCCAATTAGAAACTGCTGCCTTTGCTGATAAATCAACCCTCAAGTGTCGCACTCAGCAATGATTTTCCCCACAGTTTAGTCATATTCTTCCACCAACCAGAAATGTGATTTCTTTTGGGTGAATCAAAGAACGTGTCCCAACGCCTTTTCTCAGCCCCAGCATGTCACCTTTATTAGGTTAGCAACTTGCTTAAATAATGCTACCTTTACTAATAAGCAGCAGTTCATGTTACCTAAAAGGTTAACTCAAAAATTGCTATCAGAGGCGTCATAAATCACCTAGAAACTAATAAACCTCTTAGTTGATTGGCAATAACCCCCATTTGACTACAAGTTAATAAATTATCAATATATAAATTGATAACTGAATCATTTGTTTATTGTTGGGGATAATCCCTGACAAAACATCAGTTTTTAGCGGGATCACTTGCTGATTAATTAATGTTTGTTAAGAATAATTCAAAACAATAGTTATCATATGCAATGTTAACTACCACGTCCACTAGAGGGCCATGTCCCCTAGCAGATAAGCAGATTTATTATAATTGATTAAACTGGGTGATTTGGGAATATTAAAATTCCAACAGCTCTAGAATCAGCTCTGGTGAAAAGCATGAGCTAAGTAGAGGCATTGATAGAATGATTGCAACAACGATATCAGACCTTTCCTTAGCCATAAGAATACAAAGGCCTGAGAGTCCTCTCAGGCCTGAAGGGCCCCAAGGGCCACAAGTTTTTAAAGGGCCTAAGGGGCTCCATGGCTCTAATGGAGCAGAAGGGCCACAAGGCCCTTAGCCACCTGGACCCTTTAAATCTACTATCCCATGCGCTGAAGGTTCTGAAAACCCATGAAAGGTCGAGATGATGGAATTTGAAGCTATACATAAGCAATTATATCAAATTTCCTAATAATGAGGAGCTTACTTATATTCACTCTTTAATTCAACCTTACCTTGGATGTGTTAGACAAAGAGTATGAAAACATGCATGTGTTCATCAAGCTCATTGATAAGCGTCTTGATTGGATAGAATAAACTTGTAATGACCTAGGTATCTGAGTCAGCTATTTTGAAGCTAAAATTAAGCTCTAAAAGTTCAGATTGAACAGAAGGCCAGTACAATCACCATAATTAATTCTAAAATGAAATAAAAGATGACGTGGAGAAACTGAGAAGACAATTAGACCAAAGAGCCCCCGTGAGTATACAAAAGCAGTGTCCTCTGAGCTTTCATAGTGTTAATATGGGTATAAGCACTTTTTCTGCCCAAGAGCTCTAAATTTAAGCCTAGTTCTATGGAGAGGTTCATTCCCAGTTTTCATGTTTCACTAAAGAAAACTGAATATAAAATATTGCAGGTGCCCAGAGCAGTAGGAACAGAAGTTGTGAGATGTCCTGGGATGTCATGACTGATTGTAATGGCTGGAGAGAGGTGAAGGCAAAGCACTGTTGCTTATTCAGAGTCCAGGTATATGTAATATCCTAGGTTACAATGCTAATTATTGTAATTATGTGAAGATATAGAGCTATATATATAAATTTGTTAGGCAAAATATACAATCCTCTTTATTTGTAAAGCATTTGATATTTATAGCTGCATCTAGGTGTCCTATGGCAGATAGGGTGCTTGAGTCCACTTTATTCAGGATCTTTGCTTCTCATCCAGTATGGGGGTATAGTTGTAGCCACTTCCTTTGATTGGCTTTGGGATTGTTGCCCTTCCATTGTGTGAGGACGGCCTAAGGGCAGTCTCTGGTGTCAAAATGGAGTTCCATCCGGTGACAAACCCTGATCTCTTCAATAATTCTTGCCCGTCTAAAGATAGAGACTCATTTGGCAATAATTCATTCAATTCCAGAAAGCCTGATACCAGAGGAAGTTTGTCAAACATTTTATTGCCTGACTACAAGATTATTCAGGCATTCTTTAGTATAAACACTGCCATCACCCTTAAGATCCTGGAAGAGGGGGGCATAAGGGCACAATAACCTAGCATATACTTGGTTAATAGCTGTGCCTTGGATGACATCTGTGATGGAGTGTTTTGAGCCAGCCTTATACAGCACGCGTTAGGGCACTGACAAGGAGGTGTCTAACTTATTAGGATGACACTAGGGCAATGGTGGTAAAATAGCACAAGGTCTCCAATATTGAACAAGGGAAGAGCTGGACGTTTGGCGTTAATTGATGTAGTCTTTTCTGGTGGTGGTAGAGACGATCCCTTGGGTGGCGAGCACTTGCAGCTTGATTATCTCATCAGCTAGTACCCTCATCGTCAACTCAGCAATGTCAGGAGAGGCAGAGTCCAGTAAAGGCTGGATGCGACTAGGTAGTCAGGGATCATAACTATAGAGGGCCTGAAATGGGAGATCCCAATCGCTTGGTGGTAGCTGATCTGATAGGCTAATAATGCAGATGTCAGATAATGATTCTATTGCATGGGGTCAGTGGCTGCCAACATGAAGAGAATAGAAACTAGGGTGCCATTCGCAAGCTCCACTTCACCATTTGTAGAAGGGTTGTTATAATTTGGCAGTATACCAGAGATATACTGAGGGTTTTATGCACAGGGTTACACCCACTGAGCAATAAGACTGATGATCTGAAGATTGTCATCCTTAAAATGACGGATAAACTTTTAATAAATATGGAGCAATTGCCCCAATAACCTCTTTAATATTTAATATATATACAGTGGATCCTCGCTGTTCCGCTCACTCTAAACTACTAACAATCCTCATTCTTCAATTGTCTCAACTCATTTATATCTCAGCGACCTCAGATGATACCATTTCCTTGGCTTAATAATTCAGTTCCTTTGTATCGCATTGGTTTCAGCAGAGTTTTTATTAAATAAATTCACTATCACCTAGTTTGAGGAGATTTATCAATTAATCATCATTCATCAACATCTCCTAATTGCCTCATATGGGAGCGATTCAATAACCATCCATTTTAACCTAATATCACCTCACCTAGGGCACTCTAATAGTCATAACTCCTATCATGATCAGCGGATTCTACCCATTCCGCTGTAATGACTAAGGGCTTATTGTCCAGTCATATCAGCTTTCAACAAGAGTTATAAGGTGCAGTGAAGTGTTGGTTAGTATTAAATAGTGTGATCAGCTCTTGACGATTTGGGAGCTAATGTTATACCCATTGTCTAGGAGCAGAACTTTGGTGCACCCATGTGGCTGAAAATGGAGCAAAACAGAAATAAGGTGGTGGCCTTAGTGGTAGCGGCAGGAACCAAGTAGCCTCAAACAACTTTGTGCGATGTTAAATGGTTAAATTGATAAAATGGTGACCATGGAGGCACATGGATAGAATTCCTACAATATCTACACTAACTATTCTAAATGACTTAGAGGGGCTTCAACTTCATGATAATAGCGTGGGTTTGGCCAATCCTGGGTCCTGCACGTTAAGAAGGCATCTGACTCCTGGATAGTTTCAAGAATTTAGTACCAGTAGCATTGTTTCCTTAGCCATTAATATATTTTCTTGACTGCTCAGTTTCCCATATAGATTATCCTTTGAGGTTGATTTTAAATCATGAAGAGGGTCATATATATGGCAGCCATTTTCCATTGACTTGTTTGTATAACAATTCATATTTTATCTGAGTATTTTAGGCCATCATCCATAACGTTTTTACTGTTTCTGGGGGTTCCAATTCATATAGTTCCGGCCTCAATCAAATTGTATAAGCGGTCTTCCTCAGTCAACAATCCCATGAGGGTTGGAATCCTAGATAACCTTTCCATGTTTTGGTGAGTTGTGCCTACCCAATGCATGATAGAAAAGTCATAGCTTTAAAGCCAGGGAGCCCACCTGGCCAATTGACTCTTAGATCTTTCATCTGCTAAGCTACCTTAAGGAGGTTTGATTGGTAATGATGATGATATGGTTTCCATATAAGTATGGCCATAAGTGCTTGACTGTGAGCAATACAGCTAAACATTTACGCTCAGTGATGATTTAGCTCCATTCATCTTTTGTTATGGTCTTGCTGATTTAAAAAAATTTAATCTACTGGTTATTCATCCAGTTGGGCCAGGATTGCCCTTACAGTCTCATCACTGGATCCAATAAATAACACAAGAAAGTTAGTGTCCAGATGGATTAACTCAATCTGAGAGATTAGTGTAGCTTTATGTATTTTGAAAGCCTGGTATGTTCCAGGTTCCATATGAAGGGACATTCTTGTGTAGAATATACACTAAAGGTTTGGCCAAGTCAGCAAATCATGATATAAATTGTCTGTAATACCCTACAATAACTAGGAACACTTGTATGTCCCTTAAGGCTTTAGTGCGGCATTATTTCTCTATTGCAGTGATCTTGTCCAGAGTCAGCTTACTGACATTGACTTGCTTAACTTGTGAGACTAACTGGATGCTCAGAGGGTACTACTCTGCTCATATTAGGCACTAGACAACTGTTGCTTAGATCATAATCATCCTCAGTGAGAAATTCTCTTTTAATGCTTTTTGTTGTAGCATCAATCTGTTAGGTAAACTGTTCACGCGCCTGGTTAAACTCTTTTTAATACTCTCTGACATATTCTATTAACATTGGACCTTGATACACAACAGAATTCAACCTAGCCTCTCTATTGGCAGTTCAGCTCCAAGTTATACGTGAAATTGTTTGTTTTTGTCAAACAGAGAAAATCTAAGACTGGTTACTGCATTCTTGTAAATTGCTAATTAAAGACTGGCTACTGGCGATTATATACTTAGACCACTATAAGTTAAATAAAAAAGGATAAACTGAGATTCTAAGGAAAGGTTTTTAAGTGAAAAGTGAAGTAATCTATAATTCTAGTAAAAACAAGATTTAAGATTACTGAAGATTGTAAAGTAATTGGAATATATGGTAGAAATTTAAGTTTTCAAGATCCCTTTAGTCAGGTGACTTCTGAAAGCCACTTTAGTTGCGTTGTCCATTTGCTTTAATTCTTATATCTGCAAGCCCTTTCTCACAATGATTACCTTGAACCTGGATGTCCAGGGTCCTTTCTTCTGTCCCCACTTTTGGGCTGTGGGAGGTAACTTCTTCTTAAATCAATTGCTTTATTGCTCAATTTTGTGATATGCTTTTTAATTTCAGATTCATACAATGGCGCGTCTTTGATGCACATCACATCAGGGTTTCAAGCAACTTTTAATCATTTGCTTGCCATTTTTGTAGTAATCACTTGAGAGTCTAAATTGTTCCCATAAGGGTAAATTGGTTAAATCATCGCTTTGTTGTTGACAAGTTGCAAATTTTTCCCCACCCCAAAGGTATAAAGGGGGTCAAATTTTGTATATTCCTTCTGCAACGTCATCATTTTTATATAAATCTTCTGGAGCATCAGATGTAAAATTATTTCGCATGATGTTATCTGACCACTTAGAAAAATTCTTGACTCATTTGAATCTATAAAAGGGGGTTGTCTAATTTTATACACGGTGGATATTTTCTGCACTTCTGCCAGTTTGGGGTTGAGCTCTGTTAATTCCGCTGATTAAGGAATGATCCACTGATGCTCTCGCGGTCTTATCCATGACACTTCTCCTCCTTAAACAATACTGGTGGAATGACTGTAGGCGCCAACATGTACTCTATCAAACACTATTCTAATATCATCATCCTGGATATAGTATTCAGCTCTTCGCTTTGCCAAGACAGCAGCAAGCTCAGTCCACATGACCTTCAGTTTCTTTGGCTATCCTCTTTGTAAATGATAGAACAAAAATTAATCTCCTAGGCTAAAAACCAATAGCCTTGATCTTTGCTGACTCTCCCATTGACTTTAAGGGATAGTTGCCTCTATGTTGTTTGAGGCCTGCAATTGAATTCTAATAAGTTCATCCACTAATTCTTGCTGATAGCTTTCAGGAGGCAGGTTCTTACACTCTATGTTAATAATTGGTGCTAATAGGATTAAAAGTGCTGCATCTCACCCATACAGGGCCTTGAAAGGGGACATCTCAGTCATTTGGTGTTAGATCCACTAGTAAGCCAACAAAGCGGAGGACAGCAACTGATCCCATCTCAATTTGTAGTTGGGGCATTTTCTTCAAAGCCCCTCCCAAGGTTCCATTCACTCGCTCAACGCTTCCATTTGAAGACGGGGTATAAGAAGTTTTAGATTTTTTACTACCACTCAGTCCATTAGCTTTCTCATGACATCTGATATATAATATTTTCCATTATCAGAAAGTAAAACTTAAGGGCATTAATGCATTGTAATAACTCAATAGTAAAGGAGTTGAGCAGTTGAGTTTGCAGTGTATGTCTTGACCATAGAGACTTCAACCCAATTGAGAATTGGTCAATTTCTACAAGGATGAAATTTGATCCACAGAAGGTAGTTGGAAGTGGTCCCACCACATCAATAGAGACATTACTTAATGGTGTGGTAGGCAGAATTGGTGTGAAATCAAAGCATTTCTCCAGCGGGTGGAAACTCAAACAAGGTCTACATAGATTTAAGCTTGGTGTTAGGATTATAACCAGATTATGACTTTCCTAATATGTTCCAATACTAGTGAATTATTTGGGAATGATACCCAATATGAGTGATAGTTTTTCTAAAATTTAGGCTTTGGTGGAAGAAGCTCTGACTTAGTTTTGATCATTTGAAGCTATGTTATTGCCTTTTATGCTCCTGTAGGAATCCAGCTTGTTAATGCTCGCTGGTGCTTTTGCCGCTGGATCCCACAAAGATTTTAATAAAATAAGCGCTACTATAAAGTTTGGGTTTTTTTTAGATTTTTATTAGAAGTGCGGGGGTCAAAAGAAAAGCAATACCTCTTGATATTTGACCGATCAGTATTTAAAATGTGTCAAGGGTTGAGGGGGGATCCAAGGATAGATTTGGAATAGCTTAGAGGATTCCAAATTAGGTAATATGGTATGCGCTCCTATCAGATCTTAGGAAATGTGAGTTACTTTTTTGGCAAAACAATATTAGGGTTTTGGGGCATAATGTACCCATGCAGTAATGTATTGATGTATTTCAACCAATCACCACTTGATAAAAAGCTTTCACCTTAGAGGACCTCCACCACACCTATAAAAGGGGTGGTCCCCGTGTAGGTGCTTTGAAGGACCTGATGGTGGTTGGGGGCGTACCTTCTGATGGTCGCCCCATGGTCCATCGCATGGCCAGAGTAATCCAACTGCTTGATTTTACATTTATTGCCCATATAGATTTTGAAATGGTGTTACCCCAATTAATGGGGTTCCATTGAGAATTGGCCAGGGTCTTTTGGCTAATATCTTTAAAATCATCATTATTCTTAATTAAATCGCTTTTTGAATCATTGAAAACTCTTAAATGGATAACATTTCCCCATTTAGGAAAATTCAATCCAAGGCATTCTTCCTCTGCAGCTGAGAGGGCAAATGTCTGACATCACCCCACTCAAGAATGTTGGGGGAGAATAAAGCCAAAGGAAGCGGCCCTTTACTTGGTTGATGGTGATTCCAGTAGCTAACGATATTATAGAATATTCATTGCCTGTTTTGTAGGTGATGGTGAAGGGACCTTCCAGATGGATCTAAGCTTACCGCTTCTAGGAGCTATGCGGTTATAGTATAATACCATGTCAGATACTTGGAATGTAGGTAGGGGAGCTTTGAGCTCATTGGCTGCCTGCCCTTCTTTAGTCACCGTTTTTGCTTAGTTAGTTATTGCCTATGATTGGAGCTAGATGATGCGTTGAGCCAATTGTCACATAACTTTCTCAGGCTCCTCAACTCTAGAGGAGAACACATCCTTAACTAAGAGAGTAGGTAATCCTGGTTCTCGCCCATACAAGACACGGAATGGGGATATTTTCATTACCCAGTGATAACTAATATGGTAGGCCATAAGGGCACTGGGTAAGTATTGATCCCAGTGAAGTAGATCAGAAGAGGCCATTTTTTGTAGGATGGATACCAGGGTACCATTTGCTTCCTCCACAGTTCCGTTGGAAGAGGGATTGTATGGAGCCAAGAAAAGTTGTTGTGCTCCCATAGATGTGGCCAGGTCTTTTACTACTTTGGAGGTGAAGCTCTTCCTATTGTCACAGAGTAGTACTTGGAGACAGCCATGTCAATAGAAAATGTTTTGATGTAAAAAGATGGCTGTGGCCTTGGCCATTTGAGAAGGAAGAGCCATGGCTTCCACCCACTTAGTGAAATGATCAATAGCTACTAGTATAAATTTGTTTACACTAGTAGTCTGAGGAAGGGGAACTACTATATCCATACTAATGGTGTGGAACAGTAGCTGAGGGGTAGTGGGTTTATAGTGATATTGAGTCTTAAAATGGATTCTTCTTACATGTAAGGCAAGCTTCCAAGACATCAGCAATTGATTCCATCATTCCTCCCAATAGTACCGATCCTTAACCCACTCATACGTTTTCTTCGCCCCTCATGACCTAGGGTGGAGTGATCTTCCTGGATAACGGGTATGCGTTCTGAGGGATGAAGGCAAGGCAGCCACTTCGCCCCACTTGTTTATACAAATTCCCATCCTCCACTTTTGTGTTATTGGAGTGCCGAGCTAACATCTTCTGGACGGGCTCATCCTCATCCTCCCATTCATTTGGGGTCATTAATAGGTCATGTAACCTTTCCGCCTCACTGTTATCCAAATGAAGGACTGGCAGACTCGTTGACCCATCAACATTTAAGTGACAGGTCCCATCATGGTGTTCAATCTTCATATTGTAGTGCTGGAGCTTTAGAGCCCAACGAGCTATCTAGCCAGTTCAGTCATTCATGTTCTGTAAACATTTTAAGGAAGAGTGGTCTGTAACCACAGTGAAAGCGGTCCCATATATAAAAAGGAGCGGTAATGCTTCACAGCTAACAAAATGGCAAGGCACTCCTTCTCAGTTACACTATAATTGCATTCCGCTTTTGACAGCATATTACTGAAATAGGATACTAGATGATCTACACCATTTTCATCTAATTGGGCTAAGATGGCCCAACGGCATATTATGAAGCGTCAGTAAACAGGATAAAAGGTTTATTGTAATCTGGGTGTCTCAGGATAGGACGTTGTTGTAGCAGTATTTCAACGTCTCAAAACCGGCCTTCTGTTCAGCACCACAATAGAAAGGGGTGTTCTTAGTCAATAAGCGAATGAGTGGTTTGCTGAACTGAGCAAATTTGGGGATAAATTGATGGTAATACCCCATCATCCCTAGAAATACCTGAATATCCCGTAGATTCTTAGGGGGAGGCATTTTCAAAATTGCTTCAACCTTATCTTACATGGGTTGGATTCCTTCTTGGGAAATGGAGTGTCCAAGGAAATCTAATTTCTTTTGGAAAAAGGTACACTTTAAAGAAATCAACTTAATTCTAACTTGCGTAACCGTTGAAACACCTCCTTTAGGTGATCAAGATGTTCATTGAAGGTTTGTGAGAGCACTGTGATATCTTCAAGATATACAATGACACAAGTTAACTTTAGGTCCTGCAATATATGGTCCATCGCATGCTGAAAAGATGCAGGTGCGTTAAACAACCCTTGAGGTAATTGGTTGGTTGGAAGAGACCCTCACTATAAATGAGAGCACATTTCTCCTGATCTTTAGGGGAAAGGTCCATTTGCCAATAGCCGCTAGCTAAATCCATAAAAAAAATTAAATCCTGAAAGTTGGTCTAGGGCATCATTAATCCGAGGAATAGGATAGCTATCCTTTTTTGTGAGGTTATTCAACTTTTGGTAGTCCATAACTATCTGATGACCTCCATTTTTCTTTTTAATAAGCAATATAGGAGAAGACCAAGGGCTTTGTGAAGGAACTAAGAGCCCCACAACTAGCAACTGCTGGAGCTCCGTCCTCATCTGCTCTTCTTCTACCTTCAACTTATGGTAAGTTTTTGACCAAATAGGGTGGGCATCACCCACATTGATGGAGTGACATCAGCCTTTCATGTGACAATATTCATTGTCTAATTTAGAAAAATGTCACTATATTCGTCCAATAAAGTGTGAACTTTTTCAGTTAAACTGGGGTTAACTCATCTAAAATATGAACATTAATAGACTACACACCAGGTTATCCATAGGCAAACCCAAATCCGCCATAGAGCCAACGTAGTGGATATGTTCAATATTCTCCACTGGAAGTAAAAAGCCTCTGCTAACCTCCTGGTGTTTTTGTATGATCATGTACTTTCCAGTGAGATTTCCCAGCAGAAGGGTAATAGGCCTATGGTAGGCTGGGTCTAGTATCCCAGGCAATACCCTAGGCTCCAAAGGGCTAACGCCTTCAAGACTTATAATATGCAACAAGCAATGGTGTGGGATTTGGAGCGTTATTTAAGTTTCAACCACGCGTTGTTCACCATGCTTAATTAATACCTCATCTGCAGCATAGAAAGGAATGACATCCCTTGCATCCACTGAGTCAGGAAATATCTTAGTGTTATGTCTGGAGGTAGAAAAAGGTAAAGTCATAGCAGAAAAGGGATATTCGACCAGGTAAGAGTAATTATGCTTGCTGGTTTCTTCATTTGATAGGACTAAAGGGACTTGATAGTTGAGCAACGATAGGAAACCTTGCTTCATATTAGTTATTCCATCATACTTAATCATAAACTGAGTGCCAATGAGCATATCATATGCATTATTGTCCAAAGCCACAGCAGGGGCTGATAGAATAAGCTTCCCAATTAGAATGGGAAGGGAAGAGTATGCCCCATTAGCATGAGTTTTGTTGGGACCTGCGGTTCCTAATTCTTGCGTGTACTCCAAGTCAGGCGCTAGCTTTATCTTCTTGATAATCTTAGTGGAGATCATGTTAACTGGGGGCTAGTGTCCAAGATGGCCAGTATTTGGACTTTTTGTATAACCACTTTAACTTTGGTGAGGGTTCCTCCAAAACTAGGTGCCAAAGCTAAGACCTCCTTGAGCTGAAAGGTGGAGGTTAATTTGCGAACAATATCAGGGTATTTATCCAAGATGGTTTTAATGGACTGGACTGCTGAAGAGGTCGAACCAAACCAGCTAAGAATTGATCACCATTGCTGGCAGTGTTGATAACTTTTTTCCATCATAAAATTTGGCTAAGGTAAGTTCCCTCAGATATGGTGGTACAATCTACTCCTCCTGCTTTCAAATGATCAGATGCCTCTACTTCCGCAGGTGCTCCCAAAATATAGTATCCAACATCGTCATAACCCCCTCAGATTCATCCCCAAGGGTATTCTCCACCACTGGCAATGCCGCAATTGAAGTAGGGGTATGACACCCTAAGGTTGGTTAGCCTTAGGGTGCGTAACTACCAGCTCTGCTGGAGGGGGAAACACTGCAGCTTTAGTGTGCTTGTGCAAGAGCATGTTATTGACTACTTTACTAGTTTCCACTTTACATGAGGGCGTGGTATTTTTTTTGAGTCGCACTGAAGAAGCAGGTTTTGAAGGGAAATAGCCACAGGTGGGCCCACCCTCAACTGTTCAACAGGCGGTAGCTCCTCAATGGTGAGAGCTATAGGATTTACCTCAGCTTCATTTGTCTGGCACATAAATGAAATTCAGCCATCTCTAACAAAGCATCCTTTATGTTGCAGAAGGTTTAAAGTAGCATTTCACTGAGATGATATGCCTGGCTAGAGAAGGCTGAGACTCTAACCCAGTTAATAGGGTGGCAATAGTATCATCAATGATAAGCATGTTTAAAGTTGACAACCTTTGTGCAGAGAAGTAAAATTGTTTAGCAAAGGCAATATGCGATTCACCCTCATACATGATAAGGTGCATAAAGGCCTTTTTTTCTCTGTGTAGACTCTGTTTTGATCCAAATTCAGCCAGATGAGCCTCCTTTACCTCTGACCAGGTGCATAAAGGGTTCAAGTTAGGGATTATCATCTCTTGTGATAGATGGTTTAAACAAGGAAGGATGTGTTGAACTTTTTGCTTGTCTGTTGTGCCATCCATAGAAGCTTCATAAAGATATAAAAAGGTAGCAATGCTCCCTTCACCAGGGGTGAACTTTTCCTTAAGGGGGAGTTTATAAGGGCGCTTTTAAATCTCCTTAAGACGGGATAAAGTGTTTTCTAGTTGCTTTTCAAGAGCAACTATTTTTGGTGTACGGGGATCCCCTGTAGTAAGCATTATTTTGTAGGAATCCAGCTTGTTAATGATCGCTGGTGCTTTTGCCGCTGGATCCCACAAAGGTTTTAATAAAATAAGAAATAAGCGCTACTATAAAGTTTGGGGTTTTTTAGATTTTTATTAGAAGTGTGGGGGTCAAAAGAAAGGCAATCCCTCTTGATATTTAACCAATCAGTATTGAAACTGATTTGAGGGTTGAGGGGGAATCTGAGGATAGGTTTGGAATAGCTTATATGCTTCCAAATTAGGTGATATGGTATGCGCTCCTATCAGATCTTAGGAAATGTGAGTTACTTTTTTGGCAAAACAATATTAGGGTTTTGGGGCATAATGTACCCATGCGGTAATGTATTGATGTATTTCAACCAATCACACTTGACAAAAAGCTTTCACCTTAGGGGAAATCCACCACAACTATAAAAGGGGGTGGTCCCCGTGTAGGTGCTTTGAATGACCTGATGGTGGTTGGGGGAATACCTTCCAATGGTCGCCCCATGGTCCATCGCATGGCCAGAGTAATCCAACTGCTTGATTTTACATTTATTGCCCATATAGATTTTGAAATGTTGTTACCCCAATTAATGGGGTTCCATTGAGAATTGGCCAGGGTTTTTGGCTGATATCTTTAAAATCATCATTATTCATAATTAAATCGCTTTTTGGATTATCACAAACTCTTAAATGTCTGACATTTCCCCATTTAGGCAAATTTTGACTTAAGACATTCTTCCTCTTCAGCTGAGAGGGCAAACGTCCGACAGCTCCTGAGGAGGGAACTCTGTATTACCATTTATGTTAATTAGATGATTAGTATCAATGAGTTATCAAGGATGATCCCTGATAGTTTGGGTTATTATACTTGAGGGCACAATCGCCTACACTTGAAAATCAGTTTGAGGGAAGTTTTAGCCAATAGCATGTCAAATGCTGCAGGTTGATGAATGAAAAGCTATTCTCTGGCAACTGATGATGATTCTAATAGGTGGGCACTAGGTTTCCAGAAACTATATATTGCTTTAATTCCCTAATAAGATAACCGTTATTGGTCTTAATAGATTTTGCTAGTAATTGGGCTAGTTTATTTAGGATAGAAGTGCTTAAATACTATAGTTGAACAAAAATAAAGTTTTAGCTGAACCGTTACTGACTCAGATTCATGTTTACTGTTGTCATAAAGGATGTTGTACTAGTTTTAACTGAAACTTTGCGAAACTGTGAAGCAACCACTTTTAAAACAAGTGGTGCTCACAACAGGGGGTTCTGGGCTGACGTTACTGTAAGATAGGATTTATTAGAATTGAGCAATGGCAGTTGAGTGAGGGGAAAGTAGCTTAGTTGACCTGAGGAGTGCAGAACCCCTGAAGTCATGGACACAAAATATGTTGGAATAAAATTTGTGATAAGATGTTTGAGTTGATCCATTATCTCATTAAGTAGTGAAAAGATGTTAAAGAAGAAGTCGCGGCGTTAAATAATTAGTCAGTAACATGAAGCCCAAAGCCCAAGCTAACGGGATTTGGACTAAAATTAGGACTTGAGGTTATGACTTTAGATTCCATATCCCTCAATCAAGGAGAGTAATTGACAGGCTGAGCTTCTGCAATGGAGGGTATTTTAATGAAGCATAGTTTGACATGATCAAGGCACAAGATCAATTCATGCTGTTAGGGAAAACCTTGAATAATAATACTGAAAAACACCACCAGAGTTACCAAAGATTTAAAGGAACTATGGAAGATGTATCAAAAGCTGAAGTCATAGAAGTTGGGTCATAAGAATTGGGAAAAGACCATCTCTGATTATTTATCCAAGGTGAAAGGGGACACTGTCTGATGTCACAAAGATCTCAACCAGATCTGAATATTGAAAGAAGGTTCCTCATTTAAGGGATTACAGCTCTACTGAATCCAGTTATAGAATTCTACAAAAGATGCCTGGAACCCTGGCCGCTTACCCAGAATGGTGACCTACCTCATCAGTTAAAGTCACCAGCTGGCGACTAAAAATTGGCAATAATGCCCTAAGACCATGGACTTTCAGCCAACTCAAAACTACTACATTTTTAAATGAACAATATTACTAGGTTCTTTAAACTATGTAAGATAGCCATGGTGGGATTTGAGGATCACCAAAAGGCGGTTATTGTGATTAACTGCCTTAGCACAGTGATTTAGAATCTCTATATTACACTGATTAGCTGCCAATTAGTGGACTTTAAAAGAAGCAAAGGATGCAATTATGGGAGAGTTTGGCAGCCTTGAGCATGTTGCCAACTGGAAACAAGTTTCAATGGACAACCAATTATATAAGGATGAGTCCATTGAAACCTTCACTGACCATTTCTATCAAGAAGCCCAGATACTTGCTGGGGAGGGAGCGTTGACTTATTTTGATGTTCATATTGTAACGATTATTGGGGATGCAAGGCCATATGGAGCTTAATCAGGTCATGATCTACATTTAAACATGGATATGAAGACAGCTCAAAAGGTAAATTTCTGAAAATTTGTGTGAACATCTTTGATGAACCCAACAAGAGCTATTACATTGCTTATACTTTCAATACAGGCTATAAGAGGAAATACCCAATAATTACTGAGTTGCTGACAACCCCAAATCTTAGGTTAGTTTTATGAAAAAAAACTTTGAAAAAGTAACATAAGAAACTAGGTCATCTATTACTCAAATAGTAAATATGGCAAGTTTCGCAGTTTTCACACTATAAACCAGACAAGATCAATATGATTGTACCTGCCAATAAGCAAATATCTTATGCGGGAAAAAATCAAGTGGAGTAGATGTGGAACAGATAATTTCCGCCTATGCTCATATTCCCTCTAACCAAGTAAAACAAATGTATTGAGCATCTGAGTTAATTTTGAGGTTCTTGAAGTTGCCCACTTGTAAGCAAAGGATTATGAGCCTGAAATGGTTGAAAAGTGGAGTGATTATATTTGAGCAATCCTCAAGTCATGAAAGTGAGCATGGAAGCTGATAGTAACTTGGACTATGTTAACATTTGATCCCTATGGATACCATCAAGGAGCGATTCCCCTAAGGAAAAGAACAGCTTTCCCAGAGCTTGGATTTGGAAACTTATGCCGCAATTTTTGAGTAAACAATATTTCCTCTTATCCTGCTGCACTTATGCCAATTTTTGGGATCAATTAAAGGTTTGAGCCATCATTAACAGTGTATCTCCAACTAATATTGTATCAACGAAGTTAGTGCAGAAGTTAAGTATTGCCCTGATGTAGATCATATTAAGATTTATGGAACAGCGTGCCTGCATACCACTACTTCTTGGGGTGCATATAGCGCCTTGCTTTTATGAATTAGATCCCTTCTTGTAACCACAATGGCCAGAGTTTTGCCTAATCAGAATTACAAGATGTTGAATGGCACTGACTTCATGTGACATTATGGGGTCTGATGTGATTTTCAAGACAATACTCTCAAAATTTTAGGATAAACTTTGCCGCTTTTCTACAATCAAAAAGGGGATCCTCCCCCTACTAAGAAGAGCGATTATAATAATATGGTATATGAAGGCGGGATCATCCCAGTAAATTATTAATAGACTGGCAAACGTTCCGGTCTATGCTGGCCCAAATTGAAGTATGTTGGGGGTTTCTCTTAATAGAAATGAATGCTGATGTTTTTGAATTACAAGAAACAGTGCATAATAGGAACCAACCTTACCTTGGACATTTCTAACTATAGTTATGGAGAAAACCACGCACCCTGGAAAAAAGGCAGAACCAAACCTCATGTAGCACCTGGTATTTCAATTCCAGGTTATGGCAAAGTTCAGGCACTGGTCAAAACTCTTGGATAGTCCAATACAGATATAAAAGAATCAAATAGTGGCATTTGTATAATTAGTTATTACTAAGAAACTTTTATTTTTCCATACTTTTGGTCAGTTTGATGAAATAGGAATACCCAATGACCCAGAATCCCTTGCAGTCTTTGCTGTGTTTTATTGGGATAAATTGATAAGGATCTAAGAGGAACAAAAGGACCACGTTTTTAAGTATACTGAACAATATCACAGGGTGTTCGCACAAGAATATTATAATCTTGGTTGCACTAAAGGTATAGGCTATAAGGTTAACGTCAGAGATCAACTACTAATTCATATGCAACCAGTACAACATTTGTGGAAAAGTGAGGCCATAGTTGCTAATGGAATTGCTAAGCTACTCAATCATGGGTTATTGGCCCTAAACATGACCTTGGGTGAGTCCAATTTTAATTGTAAAAAAATGGATCCAACCAGGTTGTCATAGATTACCATCAAATAAATAAAATACTGAAAAAGGACTCATACCCACTTCCATGGAACAATGAACCACTTGATCTCTTAGGAGAAGCTTAAATTATTTTTGGCGATGGATCTCATAACCAGGTACTTGCAAATTGACCTACCTAAAGAGGATCAAGAAAAGTTAAATAAAACTGTCAATGGATTATATCAGCTGACATGGATGCCCCAAGGTCTTTGTAATGCACTGATGACATTTCAACGAGAAATGGATACTGTGTTTGGCGATCTGAAGTTGTCTTGCATTCTCATTTACCTAGACAATATCAACGTTTTCAGTCACACTTTTACAGATTACCTTGAACATTTAGAAGAAGCTTTAGGAAAAACTAGAAGTGATAAAATCTGAAGATAAAACCTCAGAGATATCACTTCATCAAAATGAATTGAATACTTGTGGTTTGTTGTTGACGCTAATGGACTGCGCCCACATAAACCAAAGGTCAAGGTAATTTGGGCTATGTCTCAACCAAAGAGCATCCGCAATGTGAAGGTATTTTGGGAATAGTCAGTTATTATTGCTGATTTATTAAGAACTTCGCTTATTTTTCCAAACCAATTTTTCAGTTGTTAGAGGATTTAAGAAAAGTTTTGTATGGAATAAGGAAGCCAGTACTCCTTTGAAGTCCTTAGATTATACCTGATGATGGAACTAATATTGCAATATCTGAACTTTTATTGACCTTTCATTATTAAGACATATTCATCTTTGATGGCAGTTGGTGCCATATTGAGTCAGGTGGATGAATTCAGTGATGAACACCCTGTAGCATATGCAAGTCATACCCTGAGTAAGTAGGAATGAAATTCTACCATTACTGAGTGGAAATTCTTTGTAATAATATGCCTGTAAGTAGCTAAGAGTATATATTCATATAGTCCATTTTAATGTGGTAACTGTCCATTACTCGCTTAAATGGCTGCTTAACTTAAAGGATCCTGAAGGGAGGTTGGCCCGATGGGCTCTAAAGTTAAAATCATATGATTATGAGATTGTATATTTAGTGGCGACCACGCATTAAAATGCTGATAGATTGTCACAATTACCCACAGTTCTAGTGTTGCAGAGTGAAGCAGATGCGCCGCTGTATGAGAAGATAATTAGTGGGGATATTGGGGACCAGCCACCTAAAATTTAGCAATAATTAAATAAAGCGATGGAAAACTTGAAGAACATTAAGGGCCAATTATTAAATTTTCAGGGAAAAATCCCTAATTTTTCTTTAACCAACTAAAAACTGCAATTACTAGTTTGGCTCATGATGTAACTGGCCATGGGGCCTATGAAAACTCTAAAACAGTTTTAATGGGAACATTACTGAGAATCCTCTATTTCAAAGTCATGGAACATCTTGGTTGCTTTGCAATGTGTCAGGCACACAATTCCTCTAAGAAAGCCACCACCTCCCAGATAGTGGAGCCTGAGTTTACATGGCATACTGTATCTATTAATGTGGTAGGGCCGCTACTATGAGTAACGGATGAAGTTGATATGCTAATGTATCTATCAATCACCTGACTCATTGGGTAGAGATGTATGCTATAGCCAAAATAGATTCCAGCAGTAAAGCTAAGATCATCATGAAGCTTTTTTATTGGTATGGCTGCCCTCATGTTATTTTAACAGATAACGGCAGCAACTTTACCATGCATATCATTCAAAATTCATATGAGTTAATGGGAATACAACGAGTACTGATGACGCCCTATAATCAAAAGACCAATGGGATGGTCAAAAGTTTAAATGGTACTCTGGATGCTACCTTGAAGAAGCTTGCCACTTGGAAACCATATAGATTTGTAACATATTTTAATGATAAATTTTGTCTATAATTTATGTTATCTTTTATCAATGGGTAAGTCTCCTTTTAATTTACTTTATGGGCTTCAGGCCAGTTTACCCCCAACTTTATATTCCGCACTTAACTGAGTCAGGAAATGTCACCCCTACAATATTTGGAAAATTTGACAAAAGTTTTGAAAGGGTTACAGACCATCGCCTATGCTAATACTCTTAGGTGGAAGCTCAAGTTAAAAGAATATGGAGATGTAATATGGCCAGCTCTTCCAACTTTTGAAATTGGAGATTGGGTTAACTATTGTGACACCCATAGATTTGGATGACGAAACAAATTAGACAGGTTATGGATTGGTCTCTTTGAGGTATTCAATAAGTTGGTATTGGATGCCTACATGATTTAAGGACCTCTCCAATAATTGTATCATAAATAGAGTGCATTCCAAGTTATCAAGAGCATACAAATAACTATCCATATGTCCAAAATCATTTTGTTATCTTTATATATCTAATTGTACTAGTTTTGAATGTCTCTTTAAAGTTTAAGAAATGGCTTAATGCCATTATGTTCTTTGGCATAGATTGTCAATCATTTTTCTTAAAGGCTCTGACATTATTTTCATGGATATAAGGCCGCCAGTTGTTTCCTATTTTGTTTTATGTTTTGCGACGCACACTGCCATTTGGTTTCCAACACCTCTAGGATGTGTAGGTTATGCTAAAATATTTGCATTATAAGACAAGTTGGTAAAAGAAAATCTGGTTAAGTGGGGGGATGTGTTGGATTCTAAACAGGTTATGCTTTTATACCTTTATGTTACAATACTAGTGAATTAGTCAAGGATGATCTCACCATTATAATTGATTAAATTTTGATGACTTTTAGGCTTCTGTGGAGGAAGCTCTGAGTTAGTATTCGATCATTTTGAAGCTACATTGATGACTTTTTAAGCACTTGAGGAGATAGCTCCACTTAAGCATCTATGAATAATCTGATGATTGTCATCAATGAGCTATCAAGTATGATCCCTGATAGTTTAGGTTAACAGACTTGAGGGCACAATCGCCTATACTTGGAAAAACAAGCTAAGGAAAGTTCTAACCATATGCATGTTGAAAGATGCAGGTCAATAAATAGAAGCTATTCTCTGGAAACTGATGCTGATGATTCTATAGGTGGTCACTAGGTTGCCAGGAATTATCTATATATAATTATTTTTCTAGTATAATTATATTGTTATTGGTCTTACAAGATTTTTCTAACAATTGGGTCAGCTATTGTAGGACAAAAGTGACTAAATACTATAGCGAACAAAAAAAATAAGTTTTAGCTGAACTATTACCAGCTCAGATTTTGTTTCCTGTCATCATACAGGAAGCTGTACTAGTTAAAAAATAGACCCTCAGAAACCTATGCAGAAACCGCTTTTCATCACTAGTTGAACTTCGTCAGACATGGACTCCCAATAGAATCACTACTTAAAGTATGCCAAATCTACTAGAATTGTTCATGGACAACGTGCTTGTGTGCCTCAATCACCAGTCCAATCCAGTTGCTGATTCTGAATAAGGGTATCATTTGTTATAAACCTTCCTCTGTAGGTTTTCATTAACATGCAAGGTGTCTTTATAGCACCTTCTCAGGATGTTCTTCACTTTATTCATTTCATCCTGCTATGTTTCTTCTGGTGCCCTGATTAAATCATATAGTCATTCGCTCTCTGACGCTTGTAAGTGGAACACCAGCAAATGCAAGAGTCCATCAGCATTAAGGTGTTTGTCCCCTGATCAGTGGATGAACTCAAAATCATAGCACTGGAGCAGTACTGCCCTTCTGGCAAGGTGGCCGTTTGGATCCTTCATATTCCACAACCAGCGGGGTTATGCATGATTTGTCACAACCTCAAAATGTACCCCATACAAGTAGGTCAAAAAGTGTTTGACTACTCAGATCACTTCCAGACACTCTCTCTGTGACAGTGTAGTCCTTCTCAGCTTTACTTAACACTTTGGAATATACTTGATTGTGTGATCCACTTCTTCTTCATCCAGTTGGGCCAATATTTCGCCAAACCCAACGTCACTCATGTCAGTGTAGAGTTAAAAAGTATTGTTGAAATATTAGTGACCAAAATTGGAGCCTCCACCAATCTTGCCTTTAACTCCTTGAAGGCCTTCTCCTATCCTAGGCCCAACTCAAACTTTATTTCCTTGGTCAGCGGTTATGTGAGGAGCGCAGCCAAGTTTGCAAAACTGGGGATAAACTTCTGGTAAAATCATCATACCAAGGAACACTTGGATATCTCTCATGCTCTTGGGTGGCTCCATAGCCACAATCACTTTAACCTTCCTATCCTGGGGCTTAATTATACTAGGAATGATTGTTAACTTTTGGCGGATTTTGTTGATTCCGTAAAACTGGTTGCATAAGGTAAAATTCACTGAGCAACAAACAAGCGATATGAGGATTGCTGGCCCTCACTAATTAATACTAGTAAAATACTTAATAAAGAGCTATTGCCCTGAGGATACCACTTTATTTAACATTTCAACTTAACGGCCGCTTCCATTATCCCATCTCTACTCTCTTACTCTTCAAAAAACCTCCTCCTTTGCATTCTCACGTTCAACTCTTAATCCTCAGTATTACTCGGCAGTTTTAGCCCTTTCCACTTAGTAATTCTCTATTTGCTATCAATTTAGGGATTTCTTTTGATCATTGAAGCTTTGGTGGAATTCCCTAAATTCGCCAAACCATAATTACTTTAATTGATTCAATTTACATTGGCATAATCTATCTCTCAATCTCAAGGCTTGCTTTAAATCTAACTTATGATCTGCCAGAACTATAGATTATTGTCCAGTCATATCATAATCTCAACACTGATTTGTGCCTTAGGAACTCCAGTTGCCTCTTGAGGAAGGTGCACTTGCCCATTTCAACTTCATATTAATTCTCACAGCTGGGTAAAGACCTCATGGAGGTGTTATAAATACTATTGAAATTTCTGGATGAACATGGTAATGTCATCAATATATATCAACAGACTGGACACCTTAAGATCACTAAAAATGGGATCCATCGCATGCTAAAAGATGGCAGGGGAGTTGCAGAGCCCCTGAAGCACCCTTATTGGCTCAAACAACCCCTGACTACAGATCAGAGTGCACTTCTCATGGTACTCCAGAAAGAGCTCCATCTGCAAGTATCCAATGGCCTGATGCATCACCGAGAAATATTTTAAGCTGCCTAGACCTTTCAGAGCATTATCAATATGTGAAATTAGTTAAGAGTCCCATTTTAGTAATTATGTTCAGGTGGTAGTTTTACATGACTACACGATGTTTCCTGTCTTTTTTGCCTACTAACAGTAAAGGCGAAGCCCAATGACTCCTTGATAGTCTTATTAGTCCTGATTTGGCTAGTTGATTCAGTTCTTAGGCAATAACAGAATCTTTTACTTTTGAGTGGTAATAGGGTCTGGACTTAAAAGATATAGCAGATCTGGTATTCATATTGTGGATCTCGCCCTTACAGAGTCCATAGTCGTTGGATCTGGTACAAAAGATGTCTCTGAAATTGTCCGATAGCTCATCAAGCTTTTTCTGCTAATCATGGGTCACATCCGCTAACCTTAGCTCATCAAATCCTCTATGTCATGTACTGATTTGATGTCATTGTAACTGGTCATTCATGCCTGTGCAATGACTTGTCCTTTTTTGACTCTGATAGTTTAAGTTGTGAAATTCCTCTAAAGATGGTCAAATTCTCCAGAATAGTTGGTGTCCTAGAACTCCAAGTAGAACTCTTGGTTCTTGTTTGTAGATTCCATCACCTGTAAACTTCCAAGTTGGTGATTGGCGGAATCTTCACGATAATTGACAGGGTCATCCAGCGTTAACCCCCTGGTTGAATCTCCATAGTTTTGCTATAATTCAGTGTAAGTCCTTTGTTCATCATTAAACATAGAGGGTAACTTTTTCACACCCTTCTATGTAAGTGTGTAGTGAATGGGGTAAGTTGATTAATCTGTTTCCACCAAACATATCCATCACTTCCACGTTTTGACGTCCTCATCTTTAAACACTAGCGGAAGTTGATATCTCAAGATACTCACAGTTTTTGTGAAGTCAATCTTCTCTCCAAACCAAGGAGGAATTGCATTATATTAGGAAGTCACAGTTGTCATTATCCAAAACCACTGCAAGTGCCATTGAGACCATGCACCCAAAGTGTAGGGGTAACACTAAATAGGCTCCTAAAGCGTAGGTAACGTCAGATCCGGCTGTTTGGTAATTCACTTTATAATCAATATAAGGAATGAACTTCAGCTTTTTCAGGAGCTTACAGAATATTATGTTGACTGGAGCTCTAGTTTCTGGCACTTTCAAGACGCTTACTTTCTGGATCACTACTTCCACTTTCATCACACTATTGTCAAAAGGGTTTCCAGCTGTCAGGACATCAGTGACAGATTCTATAAACTGTATCAGAGCGTCATTGCTCATGATAGCCTTGACGGTAACCTTGATGTCCAGTTCTAAGTTCTTAAAAGTGCCATCACTAGCTACTCTCTTCTTCAGCTGAGTTGATGATTTGGGTAGGCTGGTTTGTTTGAGCCAGGCATGTTTTTTACTTCCATCATCTCCATTTACTATTAACTTAGCAGGAACAGTCACTGCACTGGGTGCACCGGCTCATATACCCTGTGTTGGATAAGTCCTCATCTTTATGGTCAATTTTACCCTCAGTATGCAGATCCACCCAGTACACGGCGTTGGTAGTACCTTCCATGGGGTATTTCCTTCTTTTCAACGGAATTTAAAGGACAATATTAGTAGAAGTGCCCAGGCTGGTGGCACTTATTGCAGTTCAGTTCAAGACGAGGTACTTGTTCTACCGTTTTGGTGTCTTTTTCCTTTGATTTGTCACTCTTATTTTTGGTGACGTAGACAGCTTTGCTGATCATTTGATGAAGTGTTCCCAAGGTTTTATATTTCACCTTGTACATCTCTTGTACATTGAGTAATGATTCTCTATGGGCATTTGGGGACACCGCGCTCTTGACTGTGAGGGTTATATCCATCTTCAAGGCGGGATGCATTTCCAAGGAGCTTATTAGGACTGTTTTCGCTGTGGGAAAATCCATAGTTCCCATTGTCCGCAAACCTCTGAGTTTTGAGATAGTAGCTAGAGGCGTAGTTTACTACTGACCATTATTGCCCAAATTATAGGTAAAAACTCATATTTCATGTTTTGGATATCCTTCTTAATACCAAAATTCTGATTGGATGATGCTCTTTACTTTTGTCCAAGTAAGTACAGGTCGTAGTCTTACACTAGGGATTTCTTAAGCATCATAAATCATAAAGCATTGCACGTGGTGAGCCTTTTGGTGGTCACTTGCGCCATCCATACTGTTCCTGTACATCTTGAGAAAACCCGCAGATGTTCCTTCTCCCAGTGTGTACATAGTTTTAAAACAAGGTTTAAAGTTGAGATCATTTCAATAGGGTCAGCGCACATTATAAGCAGTTGCATGTAGTCAATTGAATGGTCAATACTTGATCTCAAACTAAGTACCTGGTAATTTTAAGGTAGACTCTGGTATAGTACATAGTTGAGCCTTTAACTCATCTAGGATCTTGTCAATATTATAAAGCATGGCATTATTATGTTCTAAGAGTTCTCCATACCAGTTCAGAGTGCAAATAACAACTCCATCTCTTTAACAAGAATTTAACTTTTTTCCTCAATCTCCTTAATGGCAAATTTAAGCTTCACTATGGGTTTTGGTCCTCTCACTATAGTAATGGAGGAAATTTGGGTTCTTCTTATGGTCTCCTTGATGCTCTCAAGCTGGTTACATAGTCATTTACTTCTAGTTCAAGGGTTTGAAGTCTTGAACAAATGGTTCCCTTTTCCCTCATCAGGAGTTCAGAGGAATCCCACCAAGGTACACTTCCATATCTGCATCATCAAACTTCTCATGAGAAATCTCATGATCTTCATTCTGGCCTAATGGTGCCGCCCATGTAGTGAGCACCACAGTCAGATAGCCAACTTCATCTTACTAAACTTGTGAGGCTGACTTGCTGCTCAGGGGGTCTGTAATGCACAGATTAGGCACCAGCCAACCATCATAAGAAGCATAATCATCCTCATTGAACAAATCCTCTGGTGATTCTACCTAATGTATCATCAATTTTATTAAAACTGTTTGCGTCCATGGCAAAACTCTTGTGGACACTCTCTGCCATTTTCTCTTTATGTTGGCCCCCAGGACACAATGGAATCCTATATAATCTCTCCCTTGGAAGCTCAGCTCAAGTTATCTGAGAAAAGTTATGTTCTGTTCTTCTAGAGCAGATCTCATACTGGTTACTATATTCTGCTTAACTTCTAATCCCAGAATTGTTACCAGCAAGTAGATAAATTAAATTGATATAAGTGAAAAAAAGGATAAGCTGAGAATCTGCAGAACGGTTTTTATCAAAGTAAAAAGTGAAGTATTTTATACTTCTGGTGAAAATTTCAAATTAAAAAATGACTATAAAATTGAAATAAATTGGGATTTGAGTTATTAATATCAGAGGTCTTCATGATCCCCTAGTCAAGCTGTATCTGATTTCCGCTTTAGTTGCTTTGTCCATTTTACTTAATTTATGTATCCATGGGCTCCTTATTGCAGTTGTTATCCCAAAACCTTGATGTCCAGGGGCCCATTATTCAGTCCATGCTTCTGAGTTGTGGGCTGTAGCTAATTCTTGGGTTATTGCTTTATTAACTGATTTAGTAATATGCTGTTCATCTTCTAGTTCATTTGATGTCATTAATTTGATGCACCTCATATCTGGTTTCTGTATGACTTTCACGTTTTGTATTTTGGTAATATTCAAATGGGAGTTTCAGTTTTTCCTGTTGAGGTAATTTGGTTGGGTCATCACATTGTCATCAGCCAATTGCAAATTATTCCTCCCCCTAAAGATATATAAGGGGTCAAATTTCATAATCTATTTTGTGGCTTCATCATCTTCATGCGATGATTATCTTTGGCTATCATATGTAAATTATTTTGGATGATGTCATTCTGAGCGCCTGGTAAATTTCATGGGTCATCTAAATATATAAAAGGGGGTGTTTCAATTCCCTCCACAACTGATTAGTTGCTTTTAACTTTTTCTGTCTAAATTTTGGATTCTATCCATTACAGTGGTTGAGTAATAACCTTTGAAGCCCTCAAAGCCTCATTTGCGAATGGTAGCACATATAAACTCAACCTTTTAGATAGTTTTGGATAAAAAAACCCTTCAATCATTTACAATTTTATTATCTGCAGTTTCTAATTATCTGTATAAATATAGACTTTGCAATGGAATCAAATTTTAAAAAATTTATACTAATTTTATCTTTTACCATTGATTTTAATAAATCATCAGCTTAAGTTTGCTCTTCCAATACTGACATTAGTCACTATAATCCATCCGCATTTTATTACTTGCTCACACTCTATGCTTAATCTCATACCCATTGGCATTCAATAGTCAAAGACCAATGTGATAACCTTCCTTCTGGTTCTTTTTATAATTTGCAATCATTGGAGAGAATCATTATCTGTAACCACCATAAGCCATTCCAAGAATATATAACAAAAATTGTTTACAGACATTTATTACTGCAAGGCATATCTCTTTGGTATGGCATAGTTTCATTTGGCTTTGTTAGTGTTTAGATCACATAAGCCACAGTATTTTCTTCCTCTTTCGCATTGATTTGGCAAGTGCAGCAATATTGCCATCAATGATGCATTTGATTGTATGATGAATGGGCGATTAAGATTCAGATATCTAAGTACTGGCCTTGCCATCAGATATTTGTACTTTAAAAATCTGCGCCTCTTTGTTCCATTTAATTCCTTCTTTGGATTTTTGTGCAATGGTAACAATTGATTTCTATCTTTGCAAAGTCTTTAACAAATTAGCAATAGTATTAACCATCCCCTAAACTATTGCACATCACAAACACTCTTTGTAATTAACATTTTCTTGATTGACTCTATCTTCTCTTTTGAGATTGCAACCACTCAGAGTTTATAATAAAAACTAAATCTCATTTCATTACTAAGCAAATGTCATTATTTTGGCTTAATTTTATGGATTGTGGAAGCCAGTATCTTAACCTCACTTCTAGGTGCTTCAAGTGATCCGTTAAAGTGCAGGTGAATAAATCAATATCGTTTAGATAGACTAGGACACAGGATAACTTAAGGCCAGATATGATTGTGTACAATTTCTTAGGAACTTATGGGCGCATTACATAACCTTTGGGGCATCCTAGTGGGTTAATAAAGCCCTTGTGAAGATACTGTAACACATTTTCCTTGATCTCCAGGTGACATGTCCTTTTCCAAACATGGAAATAAAATATATGACCATATATAATTTCTCCCCGCCTAACTGTTCTTGTGCATCATCAATCCTTGAAAAGGAATAGAAGTCCTTTTTGGTGTTCTTATTCAGGAGTCAGTATGCAACATGATTCAATTTGAACTATTTTTTACCAATCAAGAGTGTACTATACAAGGGATAGAACAGGGAATGAACAACTCATGTTATAGCATTTTAATTTCCTCAGCAATCACTGCTTTGCTTCCCTTGACCTTTGGTAAGGTTTCATTTTTATTAGTTCCAACACACTGGTGTCCACATTATAGATTACATTCTTTATGTAACCTAGGTTGTGTTCAACTTGTGCAAAATTTGGTACTTAATAACAAATTCTTGACTTCTTCTTGATGATTCTTTTTAAAATCCAGACAACTGACCTTTTTAAATTACCATTTGCAAATTTTTGGCAATATTTATGGTATTTCCATTTTGCCAAGAGTGCTAAATTTATATAAGATTTAAGCTTTAATTTTATAAATTATCTCTCCAGTTGCAGAAGGTTGAATTCAGTTAACTTTGATTAGATTTTTTTACAGATTAGTTAAGAGACCTCAACCTATCCTTAACTTGTAATTATAATCTCTGGAGGTACCCAGGGTTCAACGATCAATTTTTTCCAAGGAGCCTTGATTTCTATATATAGCTGCTTTAAGTCTTTAATGTCAAATTAAAATAAACTTACTTTCTGCATGCCAGGTGGAATTGTCTTAAGCTTTTAGCCCAGATTAATATTCTCAATTTTCTATATACTATTGAGAATGTTTTTCTCAAATATATTTAGACTGCGGTTTAGGAAATAGATAAACCCAAATTACAACATAATCAGATGTCAATGAATTCAACTACCATGCAAGGAGATATAAGTATAAGACTAATATTTATAGGAAATGAACTGAATATTAATAAAAGAGAGTGGAATAATGATGAATCATGATTTAACTCACTTCATCAACTTAATACAAAATATAGTTTAGTTAATATATATAATCAACTATATTCTGTATGATTATATTTGTCCTTCTAATAAAAATATGTCCACTTGATATTTTATATATACTAAATCTTCTTTTTTATAACTTTATTGTTATAGTTTTAGTTTTTATCAAACCAAGTGGATATTTATCTGTCAAACATTTAAACTTATCTTACTTGATAGAGATATAGAAGAGGCTTCAGGAAGATATTATATATTAGTTACATTGACTAATTTGGAATAGTACTTCACCATGTTGTTCTTTATATTGCTGCACCACCTTTACGTTATCTCTTAACTACTTTTGCCTAACGTTTTGAAACTTGAATTTAGAGTTTAAATTGATTTGTTCAATTAAACTGTAATTTGTGACATATGCATGGTTTAGGAGACTTTAAATTTTTGACTTATAAATAAATGATACCAGATAGGATCAACACCATCCCTATAACCCAAATTGAAAAAATTGTTTATTTTGTTTAGGGGATATTCCCCTTTCTGATTATATAATAGCATCAACATCTGTCCCAATATTGTCAAGATATAAATTCAAAATTGCTTATGACATTGTGCTTTTGCACATAATTGGTCTTGATGAGAATTTTGTAATTTTAATTCAACAAAACAAATGCTGAAGTGCAAACAGCAATGACCCAAATAGGAAATCAAAGAAATTTAGGCTCCATACTAGGTAGCGAAATTGGTACCTCTGTTCCATATTATTTTGGTGTTTTAAGTCTGGCGCAATTTTCATCCAGTTACCCAGTTTTTAGTGACTTTGTTTACTAGAGCGCCACTACTTAATTGCTCTGATTTTTCTAAAAGTAACAAGAATACTCACATACACTTGATTAAAAAATATGATAGTTTATTAAATGCTTATATAGCAGTATTGTATGGCAAGTCAGGAGTTTGTATCAATGATACAGAAACATCTAAGATGATTTTTAAATTGTATGGGGTTGTCATATATATGCCTTCTAACTTGTTAATCACTAGCTTATCTTTGTCTTTGGTGCTTCATACTAAATTAGGAAATTGATGAGAATAGGGAAGAGCTAATTCTTCTATATACAGGGGTGATCCCCTTAGCATTGTATCTTGATATTGCAAATACATCTTAATGCAAAACTTGATTTAAATGGTGTAAAAATTTAATAGGATATTGATTATTTTTGGCCAATAACCCCTATAAACTTATTACTTGCACAGGTTCAGGTTTTGTGCAATTCTCCACGTTGTATAGTAGTTGATATAATCATTTATTAATAGTATGATGACTATTATTTGTAGTTGAATGGAAGTATTAGATTTTGGCCCAATGCTTGACCATTAATTCCTCTTGAAATACTTGTGATGTCTTGAATAGGGATTCATCCTCATACCACCTAACTTGATCTACTCTTAGATCCCTGTTTACAGTTCTTTTATTTAACTGAGGTAAGCTGACCAGGGGACAGAAATTACCAAATATATGTTAAACTAAGAGAATAACTAAGAAATATAAAAATTGGGCACCCCAGGGTACTCAAGTTACCCCTGTTGCCAGCGGGACTGCCAGGTATGGGGGGGTTGGTGCACTACTCTGAGGGGGTTTCCCCTGTTATGGAGCAGGTGTGAAGGAAAGGGTTTGTGTGGAGGAACCAGAGTGGGAACCATGATTCTATGAGCGCTTTTTGTCTTGGTCTCATATATCCATAGAGCCAGGCTTGGAAGTGCTCTAGTAAGTGGACATGGAATCTGTTAATAATCCCATGAATGGTTGGAACCGTGCCCTTGAACGCATCTAATGCAATTGTGTGTATTGTCCACATTGCAATGGGTATTATTAGGGAGCGGAGGGTAGATGGGATTGGTGACTCAATCTGGAGCGCGAAGATACTCTTTGATATTGAGAATTCCTGTTCGTTTTGAATCTTGAGCAGGCGTGCGACTTCCTGACATATAGCTTTGGTTGGGGGGCATATTTTTAGGCGGTGATGTAGGAATCCCTCCCCTCCACATACTGCACATGTTTTGTGGAGGGAGTTGGAGCGGTCCGCTGTCCTATAAGTCCTTCTAAAACAGCGCCAGGCGTTTGCTCTTATCCTTGGTTGTAGGAGTGGGTGGTGTGTCATTTTCCACATTGCTTTCTGTGTGGTTAAATCATAGGGCATGTCCAGCATATCTAGGTATTTTATCCTAGATATTCTTGGGGTTGTTGCTAGCATATCCCTCTGGGGGTAATTTTCTGGGTTTCTTAATTTGAATTGGTGGCTGGGTCATCCCCTTCCCTGTATAGTACCCATGTTCTCTATGGTCCATCCCATATGGCGGATAGTTCAGAGGATATGTTTGAAATGAGGGGAGGATCCATGCAGACCCGTTGCAGTAGGGTGCTCGGCAAGGTATGAAAGTAGTCTGGGTGGACTATGCGGGTTGGTTAATTTGAGCGCCTGTGCAAAGTTAGTCCTTGCTGCTCTGGACCAATGTCATTGCGGGAGGTCTGGAGCAAGGATTTCCTTTATCCAGGTACCTAGGATGTGATTGGCATGGCTCTCAAAATCTATTAGTCCCATGCCTCCGCTTGAGCGTGGGCCAAATAGTGTTTCCATCTGTATAGGAGGGTGAGAGCCAGGCCACAGCCAGCCCTGGATAAGCGCGCGAATTGAGGTTATAAAGGTAGGTGAGAAGGCTATCGCATGGGCCTGTAAACACAGTATTGGGAGATAGAGCGAGTTAGCAACTGTAATTCGTCCTGTTAGTCCTGGGGTTCTTCCCTTGAGGGAGGCGACGCGTTTGGATACCCGTTGTAACAGGTTACTTTCCATTGTCTCTTTAGCATATCCCTCTGATTCTAGCCAGATTCCAAGGTGTCAGACAGGAGTGGTGGTGGGAGGTGTTGTAAAGGGTAATATAATTGAGTTTTTTCTTTAAGTGTTGGTGTGATGTTCTGACGTTGTGGCCCAATTGTTTGTGTATTTGCCTAAGAGGATGATTTCTGTCTTCCTTTTGTTGAGCGATGCATTGCTCACCTTGGAATATTCCTCTAGTTTGTGTTCCAGCTGTCGGGCATCTTCATTGTTTGCTATACCTGCTACGCAGTCATCTGCAAAGGCCAGTATCTTGACTGTTGGTTGTCCTTGTGCAGTTATCCCCATGAGATGTGAGTCAGTTACTCGGAGGAGCGGGTCAAAGCTGAAATTGTATATCAGTGGGCTGAGGGGATCCCCTTGTTTGAGCCCTCTGTGTGGTTTAATCTTGTTTGTTAGGAATCCAGGGCCGCATACAGCCATGATTGCAGATTCTGTTAGGAGCATCGCCCATTTTATGAATCTTGGTGGGAGTTTAAAGTCATGTAGACATTCTTTTAGGTATGGCCAGCTAACACGGTTATACGCCTTTTCCTGATTCAAGAAGACCAGGGCACCAGTTGCTTTGGATTGGCAAATGGTTGCAACAGGGTGTATGTTGTTCCAGATTGAACGCCCTCATATAAACCCAAACTGGTTGGGTGATAGGGCGTCAGATGCAATTGCGCCTAATCTAGCTGCTAGAATTTTTGTTAGAATTTTTGTGTCAGTGTTGGAGAGTGCAATTGGGCGCCAGTTGGCCAGGTCCAACTTGTCACCCTTTTTATACAAGGTTATAACGTAGGATTCATGGCCTCCTGGTAATAGGCGTGTTTCCAACAAACTCTGGTTCATTGACGCCAATAGGAGGGGGGCGATTTGTTGAAAATATTTTTTGTAAAATTCGTAGGGTATCCCATCAGGCCCTGGGCATTTCCTACGTGGTGCACCGCGAATTGTTTCCCAAAGCTCCTCCCATGTGATAAGGATAGTATATTGTAATTTGGTGGTGTACTTTGTATCTTGGCAGTTTGAATAAATTCTTTAAATTTTTTGTGGATCTGTTGGCATATCGAATATAATTTGGTGTAATAGTGGTGTACTTCTGCCTTGACCTCCTCAGGGTCAGTTGCCATGGTGCCGTTGGTCTTGTGGACCTGTGTGCATGTGGGCTGGTTTCCATGGGAGTGGAATTGGCAGAAAAAGTATGTCAAACAGGTTTCACCTTCCTTTATGAACTTACCTTTGTTTGATACTTTGATTCTGTGTTGGTGTTCAAAGATGAGATTGTTAAGTTGGGCTGAAATTTCTGCCCATTTGCATCCCCAATTAGGGCTATAGCCAGATCTTGGAGTATTTATTTCCAGGTAGTCTAGTTCTGCCAAGGTACGCTTGATTGTGGCTGTATCCACGGTGTACTTGCATGATGCAATATGTCAGGTTTTGTTGATTAAATCTTTTTGAAATTTTCCCATGTTCTGATGGGATCTGAAGTGAATGGGGCTGTGAATTCTGGGTTTGTAGCCTTGTTTTCAACCCAGTCAGATATCTCAGGCAATCTTATATTTTCTGGGTGAAGATTTCTCCAAGGAGACACCTGTGTGTGGGATTGGGTTGGCGCTAACTGCACCATAACTAATCGGTGATCAGAAAACTTGATCTTTTTTGTTGTAAATTTGGAGACTCCTGAGTGGTGGGATTGTGGGATGAGGATGTGGTCAATACGACTCATCGATATGAGCAGTCCCTCACATATGTTGGGTCTTGTCATATGGGGAAGGATTGGTGAATTGGGAGGAAGAGCATTTTGTAAGCCAAGAGATGCCTTCATTGTGCGATATTCAATGCGTCCAGGTGGGTATCCCCTGGGATTAGGCCATCGATCTGTATTGGGGCTATCCCAGCAGTTGAAATCGCCTAACATGATGATATCTGGTGGGAGGGTGAGGGTAGAAATTTTTTCAAACTTTTTTTTCTCTCTCAGTTGCAGTGCATGGTGCATAGATACATGCTAACAAAGTTATTTCATCTTGGCATGTGATTGTTGCTACCAGGACTCAACCGTGCAAGTGTGATGACGAATTTGTAATTTTAACTTTTTTGTTGTTATGGACTATCACCCCACAGTGAGACGTCCATACTGATTGTGATGGTGCGACCCTGGTTGACCAGAATTCTTCTTCCCCTTGTAGGCAGTGGATTTCTTGGATGGCCAAGATGTCTACATGAGGTTTTCGCAGGAATGCCAGCTTTTTGGCTTGGGACGTATGAGCCCTGGCTCCCAGGATATCTAATGTCCCTATTGACGCTGAGGTGCCCGTGGCGCCTCAGGAGCAGTTGGGAGGACCCTCTGGTCCTATCCCACCGCGGCTCATTTTGGCCATGCTCCACGTCTGTACTCCAACTCTTTCACTGCCATTGTTGGTTCCCTTAATCTGACCCAATGATTCAAGGGAATTGCAGTTTTTTGCATTTGCATCAACTTTTCCTGCACAGGTCTCATGTTGATTTGATGCGGGTTGTTGATTGGATTTTATATTTTTAGGGTTCAACTTTGTTGCATTGTGCACCACATTTTCACCCAAATTGTGGTTGCATTGTTCCTCAGTATGTGCATGATTGATGACGCTTTGTGGCTCAGTCTGGTTACTGTGAAAATTTTCAACCTGGGCATATTGTTCTGATTGGTTGGCTCGGTGAATATCTGAAATATCCTCCTGAATTTGTCCGTGGTTAATGGCGGATTCCGCGTGTGCCGCCGCTTCAGCCGCTGCACTCTTGCGGGCTTTTTGTGCTGCTTTACGCTGTTTACTTGTAGCTGGGTCCACGATGGAGTATAGTCCATATTCACCCCAGCGGAATGGGTGGTGGCCATCAGTCATTTTGGCAAAGTTTTCATTATCTTCGTCCATAGCTTCTTCACAAAAATCATTTTCCATTAAGCCCTCTTTTACAGGGCATGCATGTTCCTTGTGGCCCAGTGAGCCACAGTAGTTGCAAATGGGTGGTGCGCGTTCCAGTGTAACTCAGAATGCAGCTGACTGGCCCCCATCTGCAAAGTGAAATTCTGCTGCATGGGGAATTCTGGATAAATCCTCTTCCACTTCTGGTAAGGGGTTGATTACAGCAATAGCTTTGCCCGTGCACAGGTCGGGTATTAAGCAAAATAGCTGTAATTCAAGTTGTTGGATTTCTCTGTAGGCCACAAGACCTTTGCGGAGCTCCTCCTCAATTACCTTATGAGGAAGGTTGGTGGGGAGCAAGTCAAAGGAGATGAACAAAGTTTTCACTTTGTTCCATCTGGTGCGCGCGGTGCGCACAATTTTTTGCCCTCAGGGAGGGCAATTTCCACGCAGATTTTTGCTGTGGCATCAGCTTCATTGGCTGTTTCAAAACCAATATTGATCCAGCCGCAGCCCATGTTGTTAGTGGCTACATACACCGCGTGAGGGAAAAGTGAGGGCTGTGTCTCACATGTTTTCTCCCACAGGGTTGGTAACTCATCCCCAAGGAAGAGTCTGATCTCGTGTTCCACCTTTGACAAAGGTTGGTTGAATTGAATGTACATGTATTGCGCGTGCTTTACAGTAGATACCATAAACCCAGATGGCGTCTGAGTTTGCAATTTTTTTACGGCTTGGGTTCCTGGTCCCCCTCCAGGGCGTTTCTTGCCCTTAGTTGCACCGTTAAGCGCACTGCTTGCCGCGACGCTCGCCCATGTTGTATTATTTTTGTTATTAAAGTCACCCATTTTTCCTGTGTGTGATTATCCAAATTTGCTGTTCAAATCGAATTGTAGTAACTAAAGTGATTGTTACGAGAAAGAAAAGCAGCTCCCCTGTTTACAGTTCTCTGGTTTGACATACAGTTGGCAGTAATCCCTTATTTGATTCCACTTCTCTGTATCCCCGCTCATACTCTTACTCTTTTTCTTAAAGATTCTTATAATTATTGCAAACAGTAATAAAATCCCTGAGAAAGAATAGAACAAATGGATGCTGATAAAGTTTACTAAGCTAATACTCTAGTAAAAGTAATCTGGTATTTATTGTTTTGGTAAATACTATATTCTTTATTAGTAAATTATAGGGAATTTATAGTGGAGGATCTGGCGCCCAACCCTTTGTTGACACCTCCTTGATGAAATGGCAGCCGTTGCCATTGAATCACCCATCCTCATCTCAGCAGCAATGGTCTTTCCCATCCTGGCTAGGATTCCATTGTTGGACATCCTTGAGACTTAGAATAGAAATAGTCAGAAAATGTGTCCCTAAAGTTTTCCTCTTGATCTAAATAAACAACCATATTTGGCAAGCGACCTGCTTAGGTAATGGGACTTTTTACCCTTTAAGGCAGGTCGCAAACCAACTAATTTATTTGCTAGTTGCAGGCAGCATCACTCGCCTCACAACTTGCTACTCATTCCCAATTGGTCGATGATGAAACCTGACCAATCCCAATTGGTACACCTGATAGTTAATTAACTATCAGATGCCCCTATTTTGTCAGAAATTCTTCCTGAAAAGATCTTAAGCATTTGTCCAGATTGATCCTTGATGGATCCAACCAGGCGAATAACCTAAAATCTCCTGAACATAGTTACCCCAAAATCAGGGTCAACCAATTTCCAATTCACTTTGCATTAGAGAATTATCCCCTAGCGATCCCTGGTAATCTAGCCATCTGGGAATATGGGCAAAAATCCCAACAAATGGTTTAGCTCAGACTTGTCAACAAATAGTTCTCCATTGCTTGGGTTGTCATTAAAACTGCAGTAACTTGGTACCTGTGTATCTAAATTGTCACTCATCTAGACCGCACAGCCTTTTCCCTGTTCTTCAATTTTCTTTTTCTTCTTTGGCAGGACAAAGTTGCCTTGTTCATTTAGATTCTTCTGCCAAAGTAAACTTTCAAAGTGACTAAACTGTCTGCACTACTTCGCAAGTATGGCGTGGTTAAATTGTTGGATTTGATCATCTTGCAACAATATTAAATCCTTTTATTAATTTTTTACGCTATTAGTGAATTTCTCCATGTTCTAACGATGTTTACTGACTACTCAGTTTATGACTCTAGTTTTGGCTTCATTTGTAGAACCACCATCTTCAAATATTTCATCCTTGGTGTTATGGTATTACTTGTAGTCAAAGCTAAGACCTTTGCATAGTGAAGTTCTCAGTAAGGGCGTAACATTATCTTTATGGAAATTTGAGCATCAAAACTTCTTATATCATTAACTCTCAAATAATTTGAGCTTCTTAGTAAAAAAATTTGGTGAATGTAACCGCTATTTTGTCTTGCTTGAATTAAACACCCATAACTCTTTTTCTTACTGTTGTGTATTCTGGGTTTCATATTCTTTTAGAATGGCTTCTTTCACCTCGCAGTAATACCAATTTTCTCCTTTTTGGTTTGACAACACCAGATTTTGACAGTTAGTGTCAAGGCAATTAATGAGGGTAACATCCTTTTGAAATCACTGTAACTGAATTTGTTTTTTCAAGAAGTCTGAAAAGGCTTGTATATTATCTTGAGGAAAAAACTGACAACTTTGGTGTGCTTCTGAGATCCTTGATTATCATGGCAGGATGAAAAAGAGATTATCTTATTGGATGAAGCAGTGCTCTCTGGGTAACTTCAGAAATTGCTACAAAGTCTACTTAGTGTCTCTTTTATAGGATGTAATATACTCTCATAATTACACTTCTCTTTGGTAGCAACTGATTCATTTACTATAAGTCCAGGGGAACGTCCCCTGTGCATGGATTGGGCGATTTTCTCATATCTGGATAAAAAGGGTCTGTAGAGGGTGGCTGTACCCCTTATCACCCAGGGTGACCTTGCCCACGTGGTAGACAAGTTCTGGGTGACAGCACTCCCTCTTAATATTCCTCCCCTGGTACCCACACTCACCTCATCTAAACTTGTCCGCTGAATTGAGAAGGTCTGCACCGAGATTACTGAATCAAAGTTGAAAGGTCTAAAACTGATGGAAACTAAGCCCAACAATTAAAAAACTATTAGTAAAAAGGGACAAGTATTAAATTATTGGCCAGAATTGCCAAAGGTTTTGACTCAGCCAACAGTACAATTGCTGATGCTAAAGACCCCTCAAAATCATTGGGGATGCTCCCCAATGCGCAAATGTCATCTTCAGGAACTATTGCAGATAATTATAACCCCTCTCTGATGAATTAGGAGTTGTGGTTGATGTAACTCATTTGACCGAAAAAACACCCCAGTGACTGGGCATGGGCGGGTTGGACATCCTGAACCTGTTTCCAACCAATTGGGACCGCCCCTATGTGAGGTGGCCCTGGGAATTCCCGTTGCTTTTTAGCCAGATGCTGTTGCACCAACTGACAAAAACATAGTCAAGCCTCTGTCCAGGCGTTCTCAATTGAATTGATAGTGATTTGGCCTGCCACTGAATCCTTTAATGTCAGTTACAATTGAAATTATCTGCCCCTTTCCTGAAAATTTGCTGGGTTAGGTCGAATTTGAGGGACCCAATCCCTGCTTTGACCCACTACCAATCAAACACTATCTAATCAGTTGCAGTGCACTGAGGAAATGGTTAGTAAATTATCTTTATTTTCCTTTCCAATAAATTCCCGCTAAAAAACTCAAAATTTTACTTTACTTTAAATCCTTCTTTCTAGAGTCCCAATGGCACTAACCTGGAGCCTATTGGACCCTACACTGGATGGGCATTACCAAATTTGATGATAAAATCACTCCCATCATTGTCAACTGTATTTAATGTGCAAGAAACTTCTGACAATTTAACCCCATTATTGAAACTATCCATTATCAATATACTGGGATCTAGTGGCCTTACATCCACCATTTTCAAGCAAGAATCCGCTTCCTTGTCTCTACAATAGTAATAAACCCATCCACCAGCAACCCTGTAGAAGCTAACCCAGGTGGTACCATCCCTTGAAGCAAGACCCTCAGTGTCTGAGGTTGTTTTACATTTGGTTCGTTTTTGGGTTCCTTTTTATGCTTGTTCTACATCAATGAGTCATTATGACCCAATTTGCAGCTCCATACAATGTCATATGAGCGGCAATGCCACGGCATTCTGGCTTGCTTTTTGGGTGCTCATGCATCCTGACTGGCAGGCTGGTCTAAACTTCTGCCGTTTTTATGACATAATTGACCAACCATTGTTTCCTGCCATTTCCGCCCTTCTCTTCGAGGTGGGCGCCACAGTTATTACCCTTTACCAAATGAACATGCAGTCAGTAGCCTGCTTTCTGTTGTTCGTTTATTCACTCACTAATTTTGTGGGTAGTATTCGCTATACCTTAAAAAACTCCTTCAGGACAGCAGAGCCCCGTGGATAACTATTCTCCCCACCTAATATTCAAGAAGAGAAACTTAGTGTTCCCTCCCAAGATATTGTCAATCAAGTTCTCAACGCCCTTGCTGAGGTGCAAATGTGTTCTGTTATTGCCCTTAATAATGCCGCTGCACTATCCCATGCCCAACAAGAGGTCGACCTTTTGGATGCAGTAGAAGGGAATGCCCGTTGGTGGGTATAAGGACTTCTATGTTCTACTTTACAAGTGGGAGATTCTACCTCTCTGGTCACAGTAGTATCAGATGTTTTAAAACCCCATGTGTCACGTTCAGACCTTTTATTCCAATTGCTTTCTACTATGGCCAAAGCCCCCAGATTGGCTTCTTTAATCACAACCTTCCATGAACAGGCTCCCGCACTTGAGTTCTCTAATGATATGCTCCAAGAAATCTTTAGATCAGTGTTGGATTCTGCCTCTGCCCATCTCGAAGTTTGGTCCACCCCTATAGGGACAGTGGACCATATATGTAAAGCTGTGACCATTATCAACGCATCCCCTCGCCATGTTTCCCGCTATCAAGGGAAAATTATATGATTGGTTTATCTAATGATGACTTGGATTCAGTTCTTACCATTGAACCAGCATTGGTTCTGGCCTTGGAGCCCATCAATACCCCTGCGTCTGAGTTGTGTTTTCCTGGTTCACCTATTAATGAATCAGTAAAAGCCCAATTTTAAAGTAGATGGTTCCCAAGTCCTTGCTCTTCTTAATTTTACTCCTGAAAAGGTCCCCAAACTTCCCCTTGATTTACTTGCCATTTATTCAGTTGCAGCAGAAATGGCTGAATCTACCAACAAAAAAACTTCGCTTATTTCTTAACATCTATGAAGGTTAGTATTGGGTCTCACCACGTCTCCTTTGAAGCCTTAGTGGATATTGGAGCTGCATGTAATTTTATGAGCGTCAAGTTATCCCAACAATTGGAGCTGGACCTGGACGTAGGTCCTTCAGTAATGGTTGCTTCTTCCTCCTCCCAGACATCTTATTTATTCCGTTGGCCAGTACCTTCCTTGGTACATCAGTTTAGCTTTTGTGATTGGTTCTCTGCAATGCCAAACTTAGGGTTTCCTGTAATCTTAGGGGTCGGATGGTGGCGCCAACAACATGTTATAATCCACCTGGAGTCAAATATGTTGTCATTTGATAATGATTAAATGGAGAGGGAATTTCCTTTAGTCAATACTCTTGAGAAAACTTAAGGCTGCAGCTCCATCACTTCCCTTGTTTCCCCTGCGGGCCTTCTGTCTGATTTTCCTGAGGAACTAACGCGCTATCAAATTAACTTCAATTCCTAGAAGGCAGACCATCTTCCCTCTCACACTAAATTTGACTTAGGATTCAGAACAATGGTACAGTTGGTGAATATCAACTGTCCTTTGTATCCACACACACAGCGGATGAGGAGGTTGCACTTAACACCGGTTAGATAATATGCTTAAGAAAGGGTGGTTGTTTAAAGAGACATTTTCAGTTGCATTTTGCATTGTTTTTGCCAAAAAGGCCAATGGTTCCCTCCGTCCCTGCATGGATTATGGACACTTAAACAAAGACACAGTACACAATCACTACCCTTTGCCCCTAGAGCAAACTATCAGTCAAGCAATCACTAAATCTCGTGTGTTCTCTAAGCTGGTTCTTGTTAATGTCTTTAACCAAATTTGGGGCTATAGAGGGCAAGAATGGCTTACCGCAATCTGAACAAAATGAGGTATTTTACAATTCTATTTAATGCCCTTTGGGTTGAAGAATGCGCCAGCCACATTAAAAAGAATGATTGATAGTGTGCTGGATGACCTCAAATTCACTTGTGCAGTCGCATATATTGATAAAATTTTGGTTCACTCCCCCAACCCCAGAACAACATGCAAAAGACTTGGAAGCGGTAATGGCCACTTTGCATAAGGCAGGCCTATTTTTAAGCCTTCTAAATGTGAGTTTTATAAGGAGGAAAGTAAATTTTCTTGGAAACCTTGTCCTCAAGGATGGTTATGTGATTCCGCCCAACAAGTTGGATGCCATCTGTGAATGGCCAACCCCAACAGCCCAGAAACAATTATGGAGTTTCTTGGGCACCATTATTTTCCTGAAGGAATTTTCCTTAACCTTTTCCCAGTTAGCTGCTCCGCTTCACCCCCTCACAGGTAAGAATGTGCCTTTTTGTTGGACACCTTAGTGCCAGCATGCGTTTGAGTCAATCAAAGAGGTGTTTTATTTCCCCCCGTCCTAAAATACGCAGATCTATCCAAACTTTATGCCATTGCTTGCTATGCCTCATCTGTGGCAGTGGGGGCAATTCTGCTCTAGGAGCACAATGGCTTGTAACATCCAGTCACCTACTTTTCTCAGAAATTTTCCTCTACTGAGAAATCATGGGCCATCTACAATAAGGAGTTTGCAGCTGTAGCATGGGCGTTGACTCATTGGCGGTATCTGTTACAGGGTGCTCAGCATGAGTTAACTATGCGTATGGATCACCAAGCTCTTTTGTATTTCTGCAAACCCCAGAAATTGGCACATCATCATGCTCGTATTTATCAGGATTTGTGCAGTCTCTTTTTTAAATATGAATTTGTGAAAGGCGCACTAAACATGCTTCCAAATTTTCTTAGCCACAACCCAGCCCACTGTCCCTCATACTCAGATTAAATGGACCTTGTTACCATGATCCTCTACACTCATATCTTGTCTATTGTTCCCCCCATGGTCTTGTCAGTTGCCTTTACTCCCAACGCCCCTCTCATTTCACAGGTCTTAGTGGCCCAAATGACCTGCCCCAAAGGAGTGGAGTTATTTTATGAATTGTCCCTTCAAACTCAAAATCAATCCCTATCTTACTTGGTGGAGGGTCTCAACTATTTATGTCGTGGTTTTGGGTTCCTTCTCTCTTTAGAGCTAAAGTGTTTCAAGCGCAACACAATCCTATTACAATTGACCATCTGGGCAATAAGAAACGCATTGATTTTATCAAGCGGACTTATAATTTGGCAGGTTTAACAAAAGAAGTTAGGCCTGACTCACTGATTGCATTACCTGTGCACAGGCCAAGTCAGACCGTTCAGGAAGAAATGACCTCTTACATCTATTGCAATAGGCGAGGGGTCCATGGAAATCGGTGTCCGTGGATTTCATTGTCAAACTTCCCTGTTCTAATGGGTTTACAGTGGTGATGGTGGTGGTCAATTGTTCTACCAAATTTTCCTGTTTATGCTCTGTGCTTCCACAATTACATCAGAAGAAACCGCTCATCTCTTTGTGCGCCATTTGTTTTTATGTTTGATCTTCTGCAGGAGATCATCTGTGACCGTGGTTTACAGTTCACAGCGTGGTTCTGGAGTGAGCTCTTATCCCAATTATAAATTTTATCCCTGTTGTTCCACGGTATATCATCTCCAGTCCGATGGACAAACCAAGCAAGTTAACCAAATTTTAAAGTGGTACCTGCGCTGCTATGCTGCAGCTACACAGGATACCTGTTCTAATGCTCTTCCCTTCGCTCAATTTGCTTACAACAATGGAATTAACGCTTCTAAGGGGTTTTCACCTTATGAAGCAACGCTAGGGTATAATCCCATATTTTTTGTCAGTTCCTGCTTGCGCCCCAAGGTCCCAGTTGCCGCAGATCATGCTGAGCATATCAGGTCTACTCAGTCCTTAGTGAAGGAGCATCTCACTAAAGCTATCGATAATTACAAGTGGTTTGCGGATCAAAAATGGCTTCCTGGCCATGACATAATGGTGGGTTCATATGTTATGCTCAATAAGTATCATTTGAGAATGCAGGTACCCTCCCAGAAGTTTTCAAGTAAGCATTCAGGTCCCCACTTGGTGGAGGAAGTCTTGGGCAATGGTGCTTTCCAGTTAAAGCTGCCATCTCATTGGAAACAGCACCCCGTCTTTCACGTTTCTCAGTTGTCCCCATTTAAGGGGTCTGTTCCTGCAGACCCAAAGCTAATTGTAATTGAGGATGCAGAGGAGGCTGAGGTGGAAAACATATTAGCATCCTGAAAATCTCGTAGGTCAGTTCATTATCTCATCACCTGGAAAGGCTATCGAGCCTATGAGAACAGTTGGGTTAAGGCCCATGATTGTGCTAATCGCATGGAACTGGTCAAGGCGTTTCATGAGTCACACCCCAACGCTCCCCATCCCCCCAAAAAAGGTTGCAACTTTATTGGCAATAAAGTTTTCCAAGGCTAACAAAAATGTAGCCCTCACTCAGTTTCCCAGTGGTGGCGCCCCTCCTTTGGAAAAGGAAAGGGTAATGTAAGTCCAGGGGAATGTCCCCTGTGCGTGGATCAGAAAATTTTCCCATATTAAATAAAAAGGGTCTGAAGAGGGCAGCTGTACCCCTTGTCACCCAGGGCGACCTCACCCACATGGTAGATGAGCACTTGGTGACAGTACTCCCTCTTAAGATTCCTCCCCCAGTACCCGCGCTCACCTCAGCTAAACTTGTCCGCTGAATTGAGAAGGTCTGCACCGAGATTACTGAATCAAAGTTGAAAGGTCTAAAACTGATGGAAACTAAGCCCAACAATTAAAAACTATTAGTAAAAAGGGACAAGTATTAAATAATTGGCCAGAATTGCCAAAGGCTTTGACTCAGCCAACAGTACAATTGCTGATGCCAAACACCCCTCAAAAATCATTGGGGATGATCCCCAATGTGCATATGGTGTCTTTGGAAATTATTGCAGACAATAAAAAACCCCTATCTGATGAATTGGAAGTTGTAGTTGATGTAACTCATCTGACTGAACAAACACCCCAGTGACTGGGCGTGGGCAGGTTGGACATCCCAAACCTGTTTCCGACCATTTGGGACCTCCTCTATGTTGGGTGGCCCTGGGGAATTCCTGTTGCTCGTTGGGCTAAACGCCATCATGCCAACTGACAAAAATGCAGTTGAGCCTCAGTCCAGGCGTTTTCAGCCAAACTGATAGTGACTCATCTGCCACCAAATCCTTTGATGTCAGTCATAATGGAAATTATCTGCCCCTTTCCTGAAAATTTGCTGAGTTAGGTCGAATTTGAGGGACCCAATCCCTGCTTTGACTTACTACAAACCAAAAACTAATTTATCCAGTTGCATCACAATGAGGAAATTGTTGGTTGATTCTTTTTAATTCCTTTCCAATAAAGTCCAATTAAAGATTCGAATTTTTACTTTATCTTAAATCCTTCCTGCTGAAGTCCTGATGGCACTGACCTGGTGGCCTATTGGACCCTACAACGGATGGGCATTACCAGTTTTGATGATTACAATAACTCCCACTATTGTCAAATGGATTCAATGTGCAAGAAACTTCTGACAATTTAACCCCATTATTGAATTATTGGTATCAATATACTGGGACCTTGTGGCCTTACATCCACCATTTTCAAGCAAAGATCCTCCCCCTTGTCTCTTCAATAGTAATAAACCCATCCACTAGCAACCCTGTAGAAGCCAACCCAGTGGTACCATCCCCTGCAGCAAGACCCTCAGTGTCTGGATTTTTTCCATTTGGTTCATTTTTGGGTTCCTTTTTATGCATGTTCTACATCAATGAGTCATTATGACCCAATTCACATCTCCATATAACGTTATACAAGCAGCAATGCCACTGGCATACTGGCTTGCTTTTTGGGTGCTCACGCATCCTGACTGGCAGGCTGCTATAAACTTCTTATGCCGTTCATGACATTTACAAATAAATCATATTCATGATACTATTCACAAGTACAATCGCATATATATGATACAAATTCCATCTAACTGTATAGATTTTATTCTTCTCAACTCTTCCACTTCCATTCGCCTTTCTTTAAAATTTAGCATTATTTTTACTCATTAATGCATTCTTTAATTTTTCTCACTTCCTGTTAAAGTGTAGTAAATCTTTTTGTAAAGTAAAGAAATGCACATTTTGTTTAGGTTCAGAGGTGTCAGATAACATGCACACAGTCATAAATACATGATAATACCAGGTACTATTTGAGGATAGCAACCTAGGAAAAACCTTAAAAAAGGAAACCTTATTGTTGGAAATAGGGTTTTTATTGACAAAAAAATAAGCACACCTTAGTACTTGCTACTTCTAGTGGCTAATCAACTCACTAAAAATATTCTTTTTGGTAAGCAGTTGTAATTTATGTAGGAAAAAGATCCCCTTACAGAGGGCAATCCAGCTTGGATATACTCCTCTTTCTGCTAGAGTTTTATTTGTGCCATTCATGGTTACTAATCAGATTTTAAGAGTGGTAGGCTAAAGGTGAAAATCCTAATTTAGGTCAGGATGGCAATTGACTAAAGCTTGGGGAGTTTCCATAATAAGAAATACACCAATTGTAATTGAGATACTGGCAGATAACCTTAATAAAAACAGGGACCCTATTACTAATCTTCTTATGGCAGCGTGGGGCAAGGTAGGGTAACAAGATTAGAAATAACTAATAGATGATATGATAATGAGGCCAAATGCTTAGGTGATCAGTAAATTAAGGTATTAAAGTTGCACTGGTGGGGATTAGGGATTTGATCTACCATTGTGGATGGTAATGAAAGAAGGCATCGTGGCATAATTTCTAATAGTAATATAAAATAACTTTATAATTATTTATAAAGCTGGGTGCTACAGAGGGAGAAAGATTATAATAATCAATTAAACCCTAAATCTTTTATTAGTTAATATATAAAATGAAGTATATGCTTATTTTATATCAAAGATAATTGTCAAACCAATTAAAATTTTTTTCCAACCCACTTGACTAAATATCAGGTAACAAAGGTGAGTGGTATTCAACTAAATCATTAAGAACTATTGGCTGTTGGATCAGAATGCTGCTGATAATCTTCAGAGACTTAGCATGCACCCAGTTAATAAGGTGACTTTTTAACAGAATTCTTCAGAGTGTAGGAATACTTAGATGGCTTCTCAATGATCTAAAAAACACTTTCCATATGTGCTCCAATTTTCTAGTTAATCTGAATCCATGGTTATCATAATACAGAACCAACTTCCCTACAGCAAAGTGGGATAGGATATGCTGGTCTTTGTTATTTTCATTCCATAGACCTTACTTTCCAAGCCAGCGCATTAAAAATAAGCGGCGCTTTATAGATGGATCAATGTATGCATCAACGTTTCTAGATATTTAGTGGAACTTTTTTTGATTGACCAAAGAATATAAAATTGGGGAAGCTCCGGTTGCTTTTCATAAAGTAAGGCAAAATAGAGAGTATCTGTGACTAAGCGATAAGAGATATTATATGCAAAAATGGCGGAAGGCAAAAGAATGTTCCAGTTGGATGCCTTGGCCATGATTATCTTCTGGAGAATACCAACAAGAGTACTTTTTACTTGTTCTATAATGCCGTTGGTCTTAGGGGTGGTAGGGTGTAGCAATACCCCTCATATACCCATCAAATTTTTGAGCTTAGATAATCTGGGACATAACTTTCTTCCCATTTTTTGTCAAAAGAAAATGTGGACATCCATGTCAATAAATAATATATTCTATGATAAACTTAGCCATAATTGTGATCCCTAAGTCCCTGATTGCTTTGCATCTACCCACTTAGGATTGATGGCCATCATTATATATTTCAGTTGACCATAAATAAAAGAAAATGGGTCCACAGCGTCAATAGGGATGGTGTGCCAGGAAAAGTTGGACTTGAGCAATTGATCTAGGGAGGTTTTATGATAAAGGGCGTCTTCTTGGCATTCCTTACAACAGCTGAGGGTCTCATGAGTATCAAAATTCATTGATTACCAATAGTAGTGCTGTTTCAACAGCTCAAACATCTTAAAGCTCCATGTCCTATAGTCTTGTAGGCTCCAATAATATTATCCATTCACTCTATTGGTTGGGTTATTTAAGATTGCTTATCATTAATAATTTTATATAGCTTCCCATTTTGGGATTACGGTGTTCTTCCTTAATATTTATAAGGAGCTCTGAAATTTCACCAGTTTATTGTAATATTGTTAAGTTAGCATCATACTAAAAAGTATTGGCCTCAGTGGCCGCTAAGGCCATAATAGCAGTTATATAACCCATTGGCGGTTTGATGCTTTATGCTAGGGCAAAGCTAATTTTAATATTCTAGGCTCTTAACTTCAAAGAATATTTGGCCATCCACCCTTTCAGCTCCTTCAGAATCTATAACAGGCGAAGTGAGGCATTATCAGTCACTACTGTGAAATTCACTCCTTAGACATATACCCAGAATTTTTAAATATGTAGTCAACTACCAGTCACCCATTCTCATTACCATATAATTTTTGTTCATGAACATCTAACGTTTGGCTGCAGTAAGACTTGGGATGCTCAATACATCAGAATCAAATTGAGCTAACACTGCCATGACATCAGTGTGATAATTGTCTGTCTAATAATAAATGGCTTGTCAAAATTAAGTTACATTAATAGTGGCGCATGAAATAGTTAAAGCCTTAGTTTATCAAAGGCCAGCTGACAGATCCCTGTCCAATCAAATGATACACCATCATTGAGGAGGTGATGTAAGTTCACATATTTTACTAAGATTCTCCACAGACTGACTATAGTAGCCAATCATTCTAGTAACAATTGAACGTCACACTTGATACTCAGTCAGGTCATACGTTCAATGACTTCAACCTTCACTGACTGGGACTGTAAACCATGCTTATCATTAAAATATTCCAGATACCCCAGCTGCTCTCAGAAAAAGTTGCGCTTATGTAGCTTGATTTTATGATCAGTCTTGGCGAGACAGCAGAAAACTTCTATGCGGTTTATCTGTTTAAACATTCTATAAAAAATGATGTTATCATTTAATAAACTAAAATACAGAAATCTTAGATTTCCAAGTATACTATCCATAGCCTGCTGTAATGACATGGGGCATTGCACAACCCCGCAACATTATAGTAGATTGGTAGAGGCCTTGGTCATAACCATGGCACATATTTCCTGCTCATCTTTGGCAGCTCAATCTGCCAATATCCTGATGTTAGTTTCATGGCTGAGAAATGTTGCGCGCTACCCAAGTGGTCTAATGCATCATCAATACGTGGTAATGATTAGGAGTCTCTTTTGTTAGTATAGTTGAGATTCCTATAATTGATCACTATGCAATTATAACTATCCTCCTTTTTTGATTTTTAACATCAGGGAAGACCTAAGGACTCTTGGAGGACTCTAACATCCCGTGTTGCACTAACAGATTAATATCTTTGACAATGACTTCATCAGCTCTTTGAGAATCTAATAGGATAAAGAAAAATTGACAGATGATTTCTGGTATCATTATGGTGTAACACATTTGTGCATAACACAAACGGAAATTGTATTTATCAAAAACAGTATTATTTATAAAAAGAGTTAAGGCTTGGTCATTCCCCTTTTCTGTTAAACACAAGAAGCTTTTTCAAAGTACTATAGAACAAACAGATTTATTGGTCTTGCTGTAAAGGCCCAGTTCATCAAAGTTACCAAAATTGTATCTATTGTGTGCTTCTGTAAGTCTTGGGGAGTGTCCTTTGGCTCTCAATTGAGCTATCTTTCCATTCCCAAATAAGAAAACACCAAAGAGGATGGCGGTACCCCTCATCACCTAGGGCGATCTCACCCATGTAGTTGACAAGCAATGGGTGACAGCCCGTCCACTTTGGATCCCACCCCCAATTCCCTCACTCACCTCAGCAGAACTGTTGCAGGGAATTAGTGAAACCTGTGCTGAGATAATTGAACTGAAATTGGTCGGATCTAATTTGGGTGGAAATTGGGCCAATGGCCAAAATTTGAATGGCTGTAAAAGTATGAAGAATGAGATATCAGCTGGATCACCTGAAGGTCCCAATTTGACCCCTAAATCAGTAGAACAAATATCAGGCGCCATCAACAAGAGTTCAAAGTCCTCTGATAGTAATTTGGGCGTTGCGCCCGATGGGCTACTATCAACTGAATGAATGGTTAAATGACTGAGTGCAGGCAGGTTGGCTGTCCTGAACCTGTTCCCAACCAAATGGTCCCATCCCTATATGGGATGGCCTTGGGAGATTCCCATCACTCGTCAGGCCAAACGCCATTGTGCTAACCATCAGAAATGCAATTGACCCCTGGTCCAGACATTTGAGGTCGAACTGACAGAGACTTGGCCTGCTGCCAAATTTTGCGATGTCAGTTCCCAAATTAAACCCCCCACCATCAACCAATTCACTGGTTAGGCCGAATTTGTGGATCCCAACCACGCCTTATCACTACCCAACTGACCACTATTTAATCAGTTGAAAGGCACTGAGAATATTGTTGGTCAATTTTCTTACTTTATTTCCCCAATAAATTTTTATTAAAACCCCAAATTTCTATCTCCTTCCTTTTGCCCATATTCCATATGGCATTTCCCTGGTGGTCCGCCGCTCCGCACTCTGGGTGGGCCTTACCGATTCTCTTGGTTACCATGATTCCCTCTATTGCCAATTGGGCTCAACAAGTCCGAAATTCTTGGCTCTACAACCCTGTTCTCATGACCTTCTGGCAGCAATATACAGGGATCTTATGGCCCTATGTCCGCCAACTACAAGAGAAAATTCGCCTCTCTACCACCCCCAACGAAATGGTTTTAACAACCAAGAATCTCGCAGAAACTATCCCAGTAGTTTCCACCCCTGTTACTAGAACCCCTGGGTCTGAAGTTTAATCAGTGTGGTTTGCCGTCGGGATACTCCTAACCCTGACATTCTGCCACCATTTTGTGGTATACTATTTCCCAGCTCCATATTGAGTCGTATGGTCAGCAATGCCTCTGGCATTCTGGCTTGCTTTCTGGATGCTCACGCATCCTGACTGGCAGGCCGGTCTAAACTTATTATGCCATTTCCATGACAGCTTCTTTGACTGGAAAAAGATGTAAAAAAACTAATAATTTGATGACACGTTATCTGAATAGGGTATGCATATAGATTAGCTAACAGTACCTGATTTTACCAAAAATGAAAAAGATAATCCCAGGTGCAGCAACAGGTTCCTAATTGGAATGACAAAATGGCATAGATAATTTGCTTTACAAAACTTAAAATCAATTTAATTCTTTTTTACAATAATTTGATGAGAAGGGTGGTTAGCTGAGCAGGTAAAACTGCTTCCACCTAAGTGCAGGTTTTTAGTTCAAAACCTGTACTGGCTAGAGAAATTCTTGGTGTGGTGTATTTATCCCAAGGTCAACCCACCTCAAATAATTTTTTACAATGATTTGATGAGATGCCATAATTTTTAGGCTACAATTAGCTTGCAGAAGAATATCCTGATATTCTACAAACTGGTTAGGTAACCACCAGGTGCGTCCACGCAGCCACTTATACCCAATTTGCACTATGCCATTTATAAAATTTGAGGTAAAAAACGCCCCTGATTTTGAGGCTCTGGAGCCCCGTCCTTCTAATTATAAAATAGTGGAAAAGTTTGTCCAAGTATTTCTAATATGTCTTTAGACCTAAAATCATAAGCTTTTATAAATGTGGTCACAATGAGGAAGTCAAAATTTGATTTGTGAAGATGATGGCAGGAGTGTATACTATCTTAGAGACAAAATGCAGTGTTATATCACTGTATTCTCCTTCAGAGGTTGTGGTCTAGAGGCCCACAATACCATAGACTTTCCAATGATCTATATCTGGAGCATGGATAGTTGCTTCACAAGATTAGTGGACATAATACTTATTGGTGCCCCACTTTCTACTTTATCTCTGGCTTTGAGCTTATTTACTGTAGTATCAATGTAGGTACACTAAGAAATGTAAGCATCAGAAATATATATATTGTGTGGACATCTAAGATATCCACTTAAATTGTGCAATTTTGAATCTCTTTGCTTAGTTGAGGGCTGGATTTCTTTAGAATATCAAGGAGTATAGCCTCTTGGACCCCGTCTAACTTGTGGTATCACCAGAGGAGACCAGAAGCTCTTGTTGTTTTTTCTGTTGAATGTAAGGCTTTGCTACTTTCTGTCCAACTCAGCTTTGCATTCTTTCTGTGAGTGGGTGGTAACCACTATCATATTATTTGCTATAAACCAATGAACCATTAAAGGTGAGTCATCATCATCGTCCATTTGTTAAATTAAATGTAGTTTCAGGTATTTCTTCTAATCTAAACTTTTTTAGAGGAGGCAGAGATAGAAAAACCAGTTCTACTCCACCCTGTCTTTTCTCAGCCCTTCTTCATCCGCAGGGTTCACAGAATGAACTTTAGTCCTAGAGCTCACATTAGGGCAAAATTAGCATAATACCCCAATTTTTGCAAAGATGAAAGGTGATCTGATTGGTATCAGGCCTATCAGAATGAGGCTCATAAGGCGGAGGCAATTCTTTTTGGGGAACAGCCCTCAAGCGGGGGTCATGAGACTCACAACAATTTTTGTGGTCGCCTCAAAGGTGGTGGCGCATCAGCACAAAAATGTATCATATGCATAATTTCATGCTCCTCATTCAAAACTGGTATCATAACCAATACAATTTCTTGTAGGGCTCACAAGCATGGCACAAAGTGATCTGAGCATTAAAGTCATTAACGATGTCAGCCTCATATAAAGTCTGTGCTTCCAAATTGAAGCGCTCAGCAAAGGCTTTCACAGTTTCATACTTGTCAAAAAGATATTAAGATATCTGTCTTCTAAGTGGTTATCCTTTCTTCACTGCCAAACTTCTTGTTAAGAAAAGTTATGATTTTAAGGTAAGACACACTGGACTTTTTTAACTTTGCTTAAATTAATTCCTATTTCAGAGCTCAGCAATTGATTATCATTGCCAACTTAGCATTCTCAGGCGCTCCACCTATACAAATCTCAAATCAATAAAAATTTGTGCACATTCACAGTCTAGAATAACATAAGTGAGTTGATATGATTAACTTGGAATTGGTTTGTCATGGCTGCAGGGCTGGCGGCGTGCATTGTTTCTATATAACTTCCCACATTATGCAGATTAGAAGTGGTAGTAGAATGACTTTGAGCCACTGAAGAGCTCAATTAGAAGATCCTGAGGTAACTTGAGTAGGATTAACAGCAATATTGCATAAAGGTTATACTGGAGCTTCACAGTAATTGAGACTGAATGCACAAGAGGAAAAGTCACTAGAGTGTTCAGATGGGCGGAAGCTCTGACGCCCAAAGTGGATGTAAAGACTATAGGCAAATCATGTGTAATGAGTTCCTTATTGCCCTTGATATCAGGTTTTTTCATAAGGGGTTTCTGCTAATCAAATTAATATTAAAAGGGTCATTCTCTCGATTGACCTTGTTAACACTTACAAAGATCATTATAGATTTTACTCTTAAATTGAGAAAAAATATTAGAGAAGTAGTGCTGTTCTGCCTTAAATGTAAATTAGATGTTATCAATTTTTGGTAGTGACCAGAAAAGCCACTTTAAAGTTGTTCTCATTCACCAGAGACCTTAATTTATATCCATGATTTTTCAGTTCAAGATAAAAGACAACAATTTTTATCACAAGTCAGTATCAGAGTGAATGCTCCATCAAAATCACCATCTAGGCCCATTTATGCTTTATCAATTAGTTTTGGTAACTTTTTAATAATTCTTTTAATTGACAATCATGGCCAAGTATGATCTCAGAAAATTGCCCAATGTGGGCATTGGAATCATAATGAACTTGGAAAATTGAGGCACAATTATTTTTCTGGGCCTCATGGTCAGCTGCTTCAGCTTCAGAGTGTTGCGCTATTTTTACCTGAAGATAGTCTTCAATGAGGTCAACAAGATCCATATTTTTATAAAGCGGTGTACAGGGAGACAAGGTGTGCCCCCTGTAATGAGCACCAGATGTTGAAATTGGTGCAGGGGTGTTAGATTTTGGGTGCACAGGTTATAAACGCATAAAAAACTGGGTATTGTTTGAAGATAGCAACCTGAGGAAAATCTTACAAAAGAGAATATAATTTTTAAAATAGGTTTTCATTAGCAAAACAAATAAGCACACTGTAGTATCTATTAATTGCAGTGGCTAACCAGCTTGCTAAAAGTATTCTTTTTGGCAGACTGGTTTCAGGCTATGTAAAAAAGATCCACTTACAGAGGGCATCCCACTTGATATGGTCTGCCTTCTACCAAAGTTTTTATTTTTTCCATTTATAGTTACTAAGCAGCACTTAGAAAAGTAGACTAAAAAGTTAAAAATCTAAATTAGTCCAGTACAAAAATTTACTAGGGTTCATAAAAATTTTCATAATGGTAGAAATACATAAATTGTAATTAAGATATGGACAGATGGCCTTAACAAAAATAGAGACCCTATTACAATTATTTTATGCCAGTACAGAGCAAAATAGGGTATTAAGATAAGAATAACTAATATGTTATATGAAAACTGGAGCCATAGGCTTTGGTGATCAGGGAACCAAAGAAATGAAAGCTGCATTGGGGGATTAAGGATTTGATCTGCTGTTGTAGATGAAAATGAATGAAGGTACTGCAGCATGTAATACCAATAGTAATTTAATAAAATGCTGGCAACTACTTTTAAAGTTGGGGGCTGGGGCAAGAAAATTATAATAAATAATCAAAACCTGAATATAAATATTAGTTTAAATATAATATTAAGTAAATAATAATATTATATTACAGACAGTTAATCAACCAATAACAACAGCCCATATAGATCATTGTTGTTTTGTTGTAAGGTCTCAAGCGCCAGCTATAAAGCTGAATACAGACTTGCATCCTTTAAAGCAAAGAATAGGTTCTAGACTAAAGGCATCACTGCTTACCTTGTTAACTGATCTGGCCATAACCTGGATGAGTAATGGGTATTGGCAGACCCCTGTCTGATCCCTAACCCTAAAGTTACTGTAAGTAGAGTGTCTATAACTCTCCTGTTCCCAGAGTGGTAGTGCAAAGTGCATAAGGCCAATGCCAGGGAACTAACCATTAATGCCAAAGTCATTAGAGCCCAGCAGAGGGTGCTGGAGCAATAACAGCTTAAGCATAGAAAGGCGAGTTTTACAATAAAAACCCCATTAAAGCGATGCTGTGCACATATCAAAAGGAGCTAAGCGACCCAGGTTGGAGGAACCTGGGCGAACAAATATTGCACAAGTTGAGAGCTGCAAGGTCTTTTCAATGGCAAGGGTAATGGAGCACGAGATCTCCTTAAAGAGGTTTGTGCACAGGAGCATTAGGAATATCATAAAATTGTAAAATAATGTAAACGGGGAAAAGGTTTATCTGGGAAGTTGACCAACAATAAGTGTTGGTTGGGGAAAATGTATTTAAGCTCAGATGGGGAAATACGGGATGTGCTGCAGTGGGCCCAAGCACAGACCCACCAATAGGGCAACGCTGCCATCCAAATTGGTGGAATAAGCTGAAACTGAATTCACTTGAGTGATTGACTGAAGTTGGATTTGACCCAAACAAGTTGTTTTGTAGATGGAATGGGTTTTGAAACCTTGTTCCTTGACAAACCAAATTGAACCATCCATGTTCATTTGGTAAACCATTCATTTTAAGGCCTGAGCCATTGTGAGGGGCTGGGCGTTTGGCACACCACTAGTCCCAACCTGGGCATATTTTTTTAAACCCAGCGTTGGTCTAGGTGTGCCTCAGGTCAGGAAGGGCCTGTAGCTTCACCCTCTGGGCCTCCTGGCGCCCAGCCTTATCTTTGGGGTTGGTCCTCACTATTATTTCATGTGTAATTGATATTACCCTCTCCTCCAAATGGGCTTAACCTCCCCTCCAGCGGCTTGTGCAAGGGAAAAGTTCTTGTGGGCAGGGGCCAACTTTATGGCGGCGACGATCAGTTTAGGTTGGGATCCAGCAGCCTGGGGGAAACTCTGGTGGAAGGCATCAATCAGATCTTTGACATGTACACAGTCGCGCGCTGGAACCCAACTGTTCTCTGCAGCGTCAAAGCCCTTCCAGGATACCAGGTACTTGAGTCTTTTTTTAATGCAGTGAGAGGCAACTATTTCTTTCACTTCCCACTCTAGCGCCCCATCCACAAGATAGGCCTCAGGAGTCTCTAGTGGGGGCCCTCAAACAACGTCAGTTTGCTCTCATGAAATACAGAGAAGATCCAGAATGAGGGGGGATCTAGCTGGTATGAGGCATGTCCCACCTTTCTAACTACGCGGTAGAGGCCAATCCTTTTTAGTCCTAGATTCTTGCATGGCTGCTTGATAGGGATGTTATGAGCATCAAGTATCACGAGATCCCCTTCCTTGTACGCAGGACCCGCTCAGCACTTCCCATCAGCGTTCTCCTTATACACCTGCATTGCTCCTCCAGGCTTGTGGAAACCCCCTGGTGGACCTTTTTGATTGTCTTGGCAAAGTCCACCACCGCTTCAACCTTAGACCCAAAGCTGGGCTCCATGTTAAAGGCGGGGTAAAGCCATGGCTAGCAAAAAATGTGGAACAACTGATCAAGGAGTGCAAGGTATTGTTGTAGCTAAACTGGGCCATGGGAAGGTGAGAAGCCCAATCAAAATGATCTGCAGCGGTGTAACACCGAAGAAACTGTTCCAAGCACTGGTTTGCTCGTCCAGTCTGCCCATCTGATTGGGGATGATAGGCAGTTGAACGGCAAGGGCAAATCAGAAGAGCCTTACACAACTCTTCCCAAAAAGGAGGTAAACTGAGGGCCCCAGTTGCTGATAATTTCTTGGGGGACCCCATGAAGCGCAAACACATGGGTGACAAAAAGCCTAGCTATCTCTCAGCTGCGGTTATGGTGGTTCTGCAAGGAATAAAGTGGGCAAACTTCTTGAACCGTTCCACCACTACCATGATAGAATCATAACCATCTGAGACTGGTAACTCCACAATGAAATCAACTAAGATGGAAGTCCAGGGACCATCAGCCTTTTGGACTGGTACCAACAACCCTGCTAAAGATTGACGATTGGGTTTCATCTGATTGCATACCAGGCACTCCTTACAACACCTCCCCACCTGAGCAGGCAAGCCCTTCCAGTTGTATGTGCGACATATCAACTCCAAGGTCTTTGCATTCCCTGGATGACCAATGGTGATTTCATCATGATAGTCCCGGATGATTTCCAGGCGCAGTGGTCCAGCAGGTACCCAAAGGCGTCCCTGGAACCACACCATCTCATCCTTTACATGATAGCCCCTGGATAGATCCTCCTGATTTGAAGCACTCTTTGCAAGTACTATGGTATATTCGCCCAACAGCGGCTGAGAGAGACGACCTTTCTGAACATACCATATTCCTCCGCGTTATACAGAGGTGCAAGCGCTGGACCATTATCCAGGGAGAGGGAAGTAGCGAAAAAATTTTACTTGGAGGAATCATAACCTGTGTGTTGTGCACTTCTACCTCCTTGAGGTCAGGGGCTAAAGCAGGGTTGCGGCTCAAAGCATCTGCTAAACCATTATCCTTGCCCTTGGTGAACTCATATGTGAATGCAAATTGGGCAAGGTTCTCATGCCAATGGGTCTGCCGTGGGGTTAGGACATGAGGAGCGCGGTAGTACAGCAAGGCACGGTGGTCTGTACATATGCAGAATGGTTGGGTAGAGCCATGTAAGTAATGACGCCAATATGTCAGTGCCTCCACCACTGTTAGTAACTCCTTGTTGTAAATGGCGTAATTCAACTCTGGAAAAGACATTTTCCTAGAAAAATATCCCACTGGATGCTCTATCCCATCTTCGCCTACTTGTAACAAGGTGACCGCTATGGCGAAGTTGGAGGCATCAGTAGATACAATGAACTCCTTTGAAGGGTTGACATGGCAAAGAACAGTCATGGACAACAGGGTGCACTTCACTACTTAGAAAGCATCCTCCAGAATGGGGGACCACTGAAGCACCTTGGCACCGCTAGCCTTGTATAAGGGAGCCGCCACCTCAGATAGATTGAAAGAACTTCTTGAGGAACGTACACGTCCCCAAAAAGCTTTTCAATTTCTTGATCAAGGTGGGGGTAAGCCACTCATGAATTGCCTTCTCCTTGTCTGGAGTTATCATGTGTCCCTTGTCAAACATGATGCTGCCCAGAAACGTGACCTGGGACTTGAAGAACTCGCACTTTGGAATTTTCAACATAAGGCTGGCTGCCTTTAACCGCTCCACCACTTGCTGAAGGTGGACTGCATGGAACTCCTGATCAGGGGAAAACGCCAGTATATCATCCATGTAGTCAACCGCGCATACCCCTAACAGGTCCCCCAACACTGAATCAATGCAGCGTTGAAAGATAGCAGGGGCATTCTTAAGCCCAAAGGGCATGACCTTAAGCTGAAATATTCCTTTTCTGGTGCGGAAGGCAGTTAACCACTCCTGTCCCTTCTTTATCCGGATCTGATTAAACGCATTGAGGCAATCCAGCTTGGAGAAGACCTTCGCTTTCTCCACATAGCGAGCAATCTGTGAATCCAAAGGATGGGATGGAGGTCTGGTACAGTGACATTGTTAAGATTCCTGTAGTCCACACATGGGCATAAAGTACCATCAGACTTCTCCACAAAGAGAAGGGGGAGCACACAGGGGAGATACGCTGAAAAATCGCACATTTGGCCAACTGTTCCTTCACCCACACATCCAATGCCTCTTCCTCCCAGACAGTCAATGGGTAAATGGGGGAAGATATACGCACCAGATCCACTGTGAGCTTGAAGTCACAATCAAACTCAGAGTGCTCAGGGAGTGCGTTGGCAGATGCTGCATCAAAAGATGATTCCAAACCCTCCAAACAGGGAGATAAGGAAAATCCCATGGAGGAGGGGGTCTTCAGCAAAGAAGCAAGATAAGGTGTGGGAACATTGGGCCAATGAGGTAATGGGCCCTGGGCAGTATCCTCCGATAAGAGAACAATCAACTGGTGACCATTTACCAAAGACAAGGATAGAGTGTTTTCTTTCAAATTAGTCCAAACGTTGAACTTTCTCCACCACTCAACACCCAATATAATGGGAAACAAGATGTGCTGGATAGCTTGAAAATGGTCGGACAGAATATAGGTGCCCACCTGGTAGTTCACTAACCCTATGACGTTCAGCGTAGGGATACCTTGAGAAGCCCCACCTCTAGCCATACCACTTGGTGAGTAACTCAGCTCAAGGTAGTCAGCAAGGTCTTGGTCAATAAAATTATTTGTGGCACCGGTATCCACTAAAATAGTGGTGCTGAACTTCCCAAGAGAGGATGTAAGGGTAGCAGTCAAGAGGAAGTATCCAGAGTGGGATTAAAAGCAGAAAACGCCCCCACTTCACCTAAATTTTCTTCTGGCTTGAGCAAACCATAAGGGTAGTTTTGGGGATTAAAGAAGGGGGAGGGATAATTGGCCACTCTTACTGCTGAGGCCACATACCCCTTATACCTTCTGCAGGTGCATAAACGTTTTTTAAATTGTAATCACAGTTCTTTTTCAACTTCCTGAGTGCTGAGAATCATGGAAGAGGTCAAATGGGGATTTTCTGGTGTGATTCCATACACAGGAATGGGTTCCAGATCTGAACCATATGAGGGCCAATATTGTTCAGATATAAATCTCAGGTTTTCGTTATAAAATGCGTTTTTAGATGTGAACGACCCTGTCCTTTGAACCGCAACAGAATGCCCAATGTTATCCATGGCCAACACCCCCAGGCCCATCTGCGCCAATTCCAACAGCATTGGCTGAACGCGTGGGCAGAAGGAAATTCATTTATTTAATTCAACATTGACAAATTTGGCAGAAAGTTGGGGAATCACAACTTTCAGACCTCAAAGCATCTGTATCCACCAGGTACAAGCACAAAGGGTGGATATTTTCCAGTTGGAGGCAACCATAATAACACTGAGTTGCTCCAACCATCAGGAAAAATAGGAAACTGCGGTGCGGTTAACAACAGCCAACTCCCACAGCTGGCGCCCACTATCCCCACTTCAGAAAAGATCCACATGGATAAAGTTCATGCACATAGAGGTAAAGGGTTGGTCGACTAATGTAAGGATAGTGTCTATAACTCTCCTGTTCCCAGCGTGGTAGTGCACGGTGTATAAGGCCAATGCCAGGAAACTAGCCATTAGTGTCTAAGTCATTAGAGCCCAGCAGAGGGTGCTGGAGCAATAACAGCTTAGGCATAGAAAGGTGAGTTTTATGATAAAAACCCCATTAAAAGTGATGCGGTGCACATATCAAAAGGGGCTAAGCAACCCAGGTTGTAGGGAACCTGGGCGAAAAAATGGTGCATGAGTTGAGAGCTGCAAGGTACTTGCAATGGCAAGGATAATGGAGCGCGAGACCTCCTCAAAGAGGTTTGTGCACAGGAGCATTAGGAATATCATAAGATTGTAAAATAATGTAAACGGGGAAAAGGTTTATCTGGGAAGTTGGCCAACAAGGAATGTTGGTCAGGGAAAACGTATTTAAGCTCAGATTGGGAAATATGGGATGTGCTGCAGTGGGCCCAAGCACCGACTCACCAATAGGGCAACGCTGCCATCCAAATTGGTGGAATAAGCTGAAACTGACTTCACTCAAGTGATTGACTGACGTTGGATTTGACCCAAACAGGTTGTTTTGTAGATGGAATGGGCTTTGAAACCTTGTTCCTTGACAAACCAAATTAAACTGTCTTCGTTCATTTGGAAAACCATTCATTTTAATGCCTGAGCCATTGTGAGGGGCTGGGCTTTGGCACACCACTAGTCCCAACCTTGGCATATTTTGCTCAAACTAGCGTTGGTCTAGGTTGTGCCTCAGGTCAGGAAGGGCCTGTAGCTTCACCCTCTGGGCCTCCTGGCGCCCAGCCTTATCTTTGGGGTTGGTCCCCACTATTATGTCATGTGCACATGACAGTTACCCCCTAGGCCCAATGCTATAAATAATTATGAAACTTATTAACAGATAGGGCAGAGAATCCAGCAATTCTGCTGCTAATTTAGAAGCATCTGCAATATAAGTGCCACCAAAGCAAACCCCTCCCAAGAATAGGTTGCCAGGGGGCCCACCAGTAATTGGAAACTTTTGAGACCTGAGACAATCCCAAGTAAAAATTCTTTACCAAAGAATTTTTTCTAGGTTATAATTTTAAAGGAAGAGAGCGCTGGACATAGGTCCCTAGTATTAATAAGCTCATAGTTGATTAGAAGTGACACATTTATTGCAACTTATAGATGGGTAACTGATTTATAAAATGAACTGCTCAGGAATAGTGTAGGCATGAATTTAAGTTCTGGAACCCCATGGCCTTGTGCATCCCCCTCCTAGTATAAAAACTAGCAACCTATAATTTAAAGATTGTTGAGTTATTTGTAGTTTGCCAGTTTTTTTCTAGAAAACAATATACCAATCAAAAACCCGTTTATTTATAAATTATTGATAAATCTAACAGCTAATTGGATCAGCTTCCTTAGTCAACCCTTTCATATTCCCTCTTATGTTTCATTTCTCAACCCCATCAGACCAGAAGTGCCTTGTGACCTATAAATACTGTTAGTTCTCAAAGTCTAGGCTCAATTCCGCTGAGTCAGTTTGCACAGGGTATTAGCTACTGAGCAACTAAATTGGATGATATGAGGATCGCCAACTTCTTAATAAAACTTAATAAACTATGTATGGAGCTATCACCCCTTATTTTAACCTTTATATAATATTAATCGCAGAATTATCTGAAGTCACTTATCACCCATTAAAGACCTCTCTCTTCAATCTTCTGCATGAATCTTTTTTTAGTACTAGATGGTCCCAACTTCTGCATGACTCTTTATATCTCAGTTCCTCAATCCAGATGCATCCTCAACTTGGTAATCTTCTATTCATCTTCCCTTTTCAATACGATCTTGTTTGTATATAATCCTGGCATAAATCCTCTCGATTTTCTGAATGGACATCATTTTGATCAATTATATTTTGTATACCTTTTTCTGTAAATCTTAAGACTTGTCTCAATTCCCCCTCCAATCCGTTGGTATAGGTAGCATATTGTCCAGTCATATCAACTTCCAGACATTACCCCCTTTGACTGGACAATATGCTTCTACTGTTTATATGCTTGGAGGAACTTTGTATGAACTCAGTTGATAATCTGACCCCCCATGGGTTCCTTGATAGTGTAGACATCCATGCCGGTCTTCTCAATAATCTCAAACAGACCAACCCAGATGTTAGAAAGCTTGCTTTTCACCCAAATCCGTGCTAGTCATGGAATAAAATGTGATCCCCCACAGCGAACAGCAGAAGTCCACTCCATCTCTTCTGATCAGCTGCCTGATCTCAAATCTTCTTAGCCAAACTGGTTGAGTAGGCTTCCATTTGCAGCTTGATCAATGTATCCATAAGATTCTTTAAGTATCGCTGAGGATCCACACCAGTGTTCTCTGCACATGAATAAAGCAAGGCGGGAAGATCCAGATGTTGACCATACAGCAGATGAAACAGGCTCTTACCAGTGGACAAATGATAGCTGATATTATATGTAAAGATAGCGGTAGGTAGAAGGGAACTTCATTCTGAGGGCCAATCCTTTACCATTTGTGAAGTATGTTTACTAGGGTTCTGTTGAATCGCTCCGCCATCCCATTTGATTGTGGATGATAGGGAGTGGTCAAAACCCCATAGATCGCCATCAACTAATTCAACTTTGGAAAAATATGTGAAGTGAAGTTGGTTCCATTATCCATCAAATGAACTGTGGACAGCCATGTCATTGTATCACACACTCCATAATAAACTTGGCAGTGGTGACTGTGCCCAAGTCACTAATAGCCCTGGCCTCCACCCATTGGGTCAAATGATCGATGGAAACAATTTTATACTTGGATTGATTGGCACTAATCGACAGAGGTCCCACTAAATCAATGGAAATGGTATGCCAGGCAAACTGGGGTTTAACTAGCTGGTATGTGGTTTTCTTGTGGAAAGACTTTTCCACTTGACACTGATGGCAACAGCTAACTGTTTCCAATATGTTGTAATGCATGCTTTCCCAGTAGTATTGGGGTTGCAAAGACTCCAGCGTTTTCTGCAATCATCTATGTCCTACAGCCCAATGAGCATCCATAATAATTGAGGGTCTAGCTGAAGGTTTAGGGAAACTCAACGTCGAGTCTCAGATCTGCTTATATAGTTCTTCCTCACATACAAAAGTATCCTCTCTGAGTCCATCTAACACCTTGATCACCTGCGGCGGCTCATCCTGGTATTTGTTCGACACCATCTTTTTGTACATTATGTCAGCTAAATCCGCCATGATAGTGACCATTGGCAACCAAGAAAGACAATCCACGTTTTGATGTTTTGCTCCCAGACAATGTAAAATCTCAAAATCATATGCTTGAAGCTTCAGAGCCCAACGTGCAAGCCGTCCTTCCAGTTCATGCAGATTCTGTAGCCAGCGCAAGGAATCATGATCCGTCACTACTTGGAATCTTACCCCATGCAAATATGCCCAAAAGTGTTTGTAAGCGTAGATCATCACTAAACACTCCCGCTTGGTTATGGGGTAGTTTTGTTTGTGACAATTCAAGCTTTGACTACAGAATGCGACAGGATGCTCCACGCTGTCATTGTCCTTCTGGGATAATACTGCCCCTATAGTGGCAAGGGATGCATCTGTTTGTACTATGAACTGTTTGTCAAAGTTGGGATATTTCAAAATGGGTGCGCTTGCTAATGCAGTTTGCAACACATCAAAAGCTTTCTGGCAATGTTCTGTCCAATTGAAGGAAGTGTTTTCCTTTAGCAATTTGAAAAGTGGGGCCCCAATGCAGCTGAAATTGGGAATGAACCATAAGTAATGCCCAACCATCCCCAGAAACACCTGAATGTCCCGCTTATTCCTTGGGCGAGTTATCTTGCTTTTTGCTTCCACTTTAGCCAGCTACAGTTTAAGCCCATTTGAATTCATGACAAACCTGAGATAATCTAATTGTTTTTAAAAAAAGGCACTTCTGAGGCTTAATTTTGATATTAGCAGCAGTGAGGCGCTGTAACACTTGTTTTAAGTGGGCAAGGTAGCTCTGTAAATGTCTGTGAGAACACATTGATGTTGTCGAGGTAAACTAGGATGCAGGACAGCTTTAAATCACCTAAAATTGTATCCATGGCATGCTGGAATGTAGCTGGGGCGTTACACAACCCTTGCGGCATGAAAGTCAGCTGGAACAACCCTCTCAAGGTGATGATCACACATTTTACTGTTCTGCTAATGGCAATTTGATCTGCCAGTACCCTGAGATCAGATACAAGGTGGAAAAATAGTTTGCCCCACCCAATCAGTCTAATGCATCATCAATCCATGGAAGAGGGTAGGAATCCTTCTTTGTTATGTTATTGAGTTTACAACAGTCAATAACCACTCAATTTGAGCCATCCTTTTTCTTTACAATGAGCACAGGTGATGCCCATGGACTGTTTGACAGCTCTAGCATTCCTTGCATGATAAGGTTATCCACCTCGTCATAGACAACCTCTTCCGCCACTTTTGAACATCTAATAGGTTGCAATCGAATGGGAGGGTGGTCCCCCATATCTATCTGAAGTACCACCCCTTGAGTGCACCCCAAATCATGATTGTCATGTGCAAAGATATCCAATACTTTTCAAATAGTGTCATAGCCTTATCTTGCTGTTCTGCTGATAATCCTGTGAGCGCTTCCCACGGAACCACGGTCAGCATGGTGAACGATGATCTTGTCAGTAGTCTGAGATCCTCCCATGAGCCAAAATCATGAATATGATGAACTTCCTCTATAGGGACTAAGTGTAGGTAAGCCACCACTTGGTGCCGCCAGATTATTATTGCCTTCTTCTGTAAGTTTGAAAGCAGCACTTTCACCCCCCCATTCCCAGGTAGCATTAACCCTGAAGCCACATGTGGTTCCAGCTGCAAGTGCTGGTGAGGGCCATAATTTATCCATAAAGCCCCTTAGGGAGATCGATTTCAAGCACAGTCCCTACTATGCTCTGGTTTCCAGATGGTAGGCTCAAAGCGCTTGTTGCCCAAATTGGGATCCCTTTGTACTCATATATCTGGTTGGTAAGGATCCTGTGCCACTGACTCAGTCATTGATAACAAACAGGAATCACTTCGTCACTGTATGCTAGATTGATTTGACAGGAAAGGACTGGATCCATTGGAATACCGCAAGAGTAAAAATATATGGGGATCTGTTGGCCTAAAATAGTAAGAGTTTCCTCCATCATATTTATCACAATGCCAAATTTCTTCATAAAAGCTGAACTGATTAACATATTGTAGTTGTTATTGGGTAAAACCACTGCTGGAGTGGACACTTGGACTGACCCAAATCGTAAAGGCAATGCACTATAGCTCCTTCAGACACAGCGCTGTGCGTTCTCATGGTCCCATATACTACTCGATGGTCCACATCCAGTTTCAACATAAGTTTAGTCACTAACTGAGTGGAGACTATGTTCACCGGTGCTCCTGTGTCTATGATAGCGCGGATTTTTGTGTTTTGAACAAAAATGTCACAGTAAGTACATTCTGAGTAAGAAGAACCAGTGTTTATTACTCGTACATTCAAGGGCTTTGTGTTACTCAAAAGGGAGGAAATGCCCTTGCCAACCTGAGGATGCTCACTAGTGATTTTCTCCACTGGAATGGCTACATTAACCCCTACTAAAGAGGTGGCGTTTGTTAAGGGATCCGCATTGCTGGTGCCAGTCTGTTCCAGGATCTGCCACGCATATGGCTTCTGCTTGGCTTGGTGGGACTTGGGGCTATGGGGTGAACTTTTACTCTTGGAAGCGGAAGCAGGGGTATCCAAAGAAAGCTGCTGGTATAACAAATCATCCAATAGAGGTTTGAATTCTACCCAAAAGCCATTTGGGAATTGTTAGGGACAAGTGAATTGGACTCAGCGGAGGTAGAGCATCCCATCTCTACTCCCCTTGAGCATTTCGCTGCTCAACTTTCTCAGTTGTCATTGCAAACACTTGCAGTTTGCTAGGGTAATTGCCCACATAATGCCCTCTGTGTCCGCACTGGAAGCAAGTGTTCATAAAAAGTTCATATATATAGCTTGTGGCAGAAGGATCAGGTTGGAAGTTGCCAGTATGGTTCCAAGGTCATGGACAAACTGGGAAAGTGTACATGGGCTGAAAAGGATCCACTGACTCATATGAGGGGCAAATATGTTCCAGTGGCTGATAACTCAGTCACTGAAGCCTATATCCTGAAGCGGTTGGAGCAGATGCAGCAGAGATTTTTTGGGCTACATTGGGGGCGCTGATCATGGCAGAGAGTCAATGTAAGGTATTCACAATTCAAACAAGACTGGTATTTTTATCCAACACATGAGACATAGCATTATATAGTTCCCAATGTGGTTTGACAGCTGCCATCATCACTATACCAATATCCTCGTTAGATAAAATGTTAGCTCTGAGTAGGACATGGGCTTCCACCAAAAAACGCTCAGCAAAATCTAACAGGGTCTCATTTTGGTGAAACTGTATAGTCATAAAGTCAGCTTTCCATTGGGCCATCTTGGTAGCGCCCCCAAACAGCCAAATAATTGCTTTAACTTTTTCATAGGATACTGAGCTATTTGAAAGATAGCAGGTAACTTGATCAGCACTTTCCACATCCAAAGCGGACAGCAACAATTTTGCTTTTTTGTCAATCAGTAGCACCTCCCACATAAAATTTGAAATGCTTAAAGTAGCCATGTAGATTCCCGTCCTGACTGAAAGGAGGTAATTTTTCAATATGAATGAATTTGCTTTGCTCTAGATTCCTGCTGCAAGGAGTAGGCAAAGTGGTTTTGGAATGACTATGGGAACCATCCCTTTGTGCATTAACATACAGCTGGCTGGAGGGACTCAGCTCCATTGAATAGGACTCAGAAGAAGTAGTGTCATGCAGGGGGTCCATCATACTGCATGAGGGATATTCATTTGCTGATCCATAGCATTCTTCCCCAAATCACCACTAACTGCCACATTTTCCCCATCTCTGGCATGCCCAACAAACTTTTCATTGATCAACTGCTCTGCTTTAACTGAATAGCATTTACACCATCCATCCTGGAATTCCTGTTGCAGCATTTCATACTGATGTAGCAACTCCCAGTGAAATTCCCTCTCAACATTCAGTTTCTGTTCCACAGCTTGTAATTATGAGAGGACCTCTTTGATTATATTTTGCAAGCAGGTTTGCTGCCAGCTAGCATTTTCCACTTGTTGATTGGCATCATTTATTTAGTTAATGAGGGAGGCTTGTTCCTGTACCAATTTCTCATTGGCCCATTGAAGGGTATCAAGGCATCCTTGCATGTCCACATACTCTCTTGTCTCACCAACTAGAAGAGGAAAGGCTCATTGGCACTCAGCCTGACTAACAATTTCCAGTTGTGTAACCCAACAAATAAGCTGAAGATATTTAGGAGATGTTGACCAAAGTATAAGTGTGTTATCTGTTGGTCACCGGGTATTCCATTTGATACAAAGTTGGGTTAATTCTGTCAAGAGAGAGCTGACTTGGGCTGCCACTTGCTGTTCTATCAGGGTCATTTTCTCCTTGAGCTGGGCAATCATAGCTTTAAAGCTTCCACCCATTCAGCTAGCTCCATCATAAACCACTCAGTATTATTCCCAAATGTTGTTATAACCTGAATCCACTCCACTAATAAGCCATGCTGATCCAGAAGTTCTCTTATTACTTGAGGTAATTCTAAATTTAACTGTGGTACTAGAATATCTAATTAATGGCAGATGTCCCCAACATAATGATCCATCTATACCAGCTCCCCTTGTACCTCCAAAAATAAACAATTGAGGTGGTCAATCATGAGGCAAGTATTGTGCTGCTGTGCTTATGCAAACTAAAATACATCTCCAATTTCAATATTATGGTAAGCCAGCACATACAGTAGCTGGTGAATCAAAGGTTGCACATAAGTGACTAAATATTCCTCAATTCTGTGGGTACCGAGGTGGCAAGCCAACCCCATTGTAGTTGTGTCAAAATATGATATGTACAGAGTATATCAATTTTCTTGATTGCGGTGGTTATATAATAAACTCAGAGTATTTTCCCTTGTCTCATTCTTGTATAGGTAATACCCGCACAACAGCCACTCCATAATATTTCTCAGTTGTTGGGGAGTCACATTTGTGGAGCATCCTTGTTAGTTGGTCATCAGCTCAGGGCAATTCTCAAATTACAAATTAATCATAGCTTCATAATCCCCCAGTTCAGTCACAGTAAATAATGTTGGTTCATGGTTAAGTACCTCCCAGGCTTCTTCAGCATACCGCTCCCAGAATCTGATCAAATTATATCAGAACAAATGAGGACTTGTCATTGTATTTAATTATTTAAAAACTACAGTTGCCTAGCGGCCCCCTGTAATGAGCACCACTGTTAGTTCTCAGCATCTAGACTCAATTCTGCTGAGTCAGTTTGCACAGGGTATTAGCCACTGAGCAACCAAATTGGACAATATGAGAATTGCCAACTTCTTAATAAAACTTGATAAACTATGTATGGAGCTATTGCCCCTTATTTTGGCCTTTATTTAATATTAATTGCAGACTTATCTGCAATCACTTATCACCTGGAAAAGACCTCCCCCTTCAGTCTTCCATGTGACTCTTTATATTTCAGTTCCCAAGCTGGATGCATCCTCAGCTTGGTAATCTTCTATTTGTCTTCCCTTTTCAGTATAATCTTGTTAGTATCAAATCTTGGCATAAATCCTCTCGATTCTCTGAATGGTCATCATTTTGGTCGATTATATTTTGTATGCCTTTTTCTGCAAATCTTGAGACTCATCTCAATTACCCTCTGATCCATCTGTATGGGTAGCGTATCGTCCAGTCATATCAACTTCCTGACAAATACCATTGCAGGCTTTACCATGCCCCAATGGAAGCTAGTTCTTTCCATGGCTTGTTAGGACCCTGACATTTGTCAATCTGATACATTTCTTCATCTAGCTTGGCCACTTTATGCTTTATAGCACCCAAGTTAGCTTGATTTGCCAAATTTTAAGGTGTTTCTGCTGATAATTTCCACTCCTTTATGTACATTGTCAACATTCTCTCTATTTTACTTTTTATTTCTATTTTTTTGATATTGGAAACAGTTTCCTCATTTTATTTGCATCCTTAAGCTAATTTATGGATAACTGTATTAGTTTAATAGTTGATGTAATTAAAGGTTCAGCAGACCTTCCATTTTGGATAAGTTTGGCAATATTTTCCTTGCCGACTTAACAATGCTTGTCCATCTTGTATTTCCAACAGCTGCTGAACCTAATATGGTTAATGATATCTTCTTTATACTCTGAAGTTTTGTATTGATTTCATTACTAGGTTTTGATTTGTGTATTTGTTGTATGCACTGAGAGGTAAAATCAAGGCCCAAGTATATCTATTTAAACTGATATGCAGTTAATACATAAGGTTAGCTGCTAGATAATATTGTCATGAGTTTAGGTAACCAGGTCAGCAATGACAGCCTGTTGCTTTGCTTCAATTGTTCCAACGTTCTGGATGGTAGGGTGAACGATTTGATTACATAATTTCCAATGCTGCCTTTATTTTATAGATGCCTGGCTAAAGTTAATAAATTAATACAAAAGGAAATTATAAAGCGCGGTCTTCTCTCCTCCTAATTTGTGGTATAATGGAATAACTCACAACTTCTAAAAAGATTATCTATAGGTAAAATCTGATATTATTGCATCAAGATTTTGCTTGTGTAATCTAAATTATCCCTGGTTTACTCTGTGAGTGGCTCATACAATATGTCAGCCATTTTGTTTACTCCAATAGTTGGCAGGGGAATCTATTTCAGGGTTTCCATCATTCTGGCCTCTAATTGGATATTACCCTAAATGAAAAACTGGAATTTTCTTTCCAATTGATTAAATCTATTATTTAGAATTATAAAAATCCTAGTATTTTTTTACAAAAGCTTGGCACCCCTGTAGTGAGCACTAATGTTAAAACCTTTTATATCTCCGGGTGCACAAGCTTGTCTAACTAAAGTGAATTAATTGATAATAAATGCTAGTGTATGAAGATAACTAGCCCAACCAAGTTTTCTTATACAAGTGACTTCAATCTCATTCAGAGTAATTGAAACTTAGAAAGTTGAACCAAGCTTAAACACTTCAACTTAAAGCAACTTATTAACAGTTTGTAATTTAAGAATAATTTCATTAATGAAATTAGGGATAGTATATAGTAGTGAGATTATTGGAAAATATGTGTATAATAGCGATTGTTGCTATCACGTTTATCTTGGCAGTCATTGCCTATAATAAAATATTAATTTAGACTAAATTTGAAAAAAGTGAGTTCCAACGCTTAGCTAGCCCAACTGAATAAATGTAAAATAGCATGTTGAAATGCTAAGATAATAGCTATCAAATTTACAGTTACTATTAATCAATTCAAAACAAGTAAGTGCTCATTTCAAGCCACCTTAAAAATATATACTTTGATGGCAACAATCTTTGTATAAATATAATTAAAAATGACATTAAAATGAATCCCATGTGATTTACAATAAAATACTCTAATCTGTAACTATCACCAATCAACAGATTGTTGATTAATTAGTAATCTGACATAATTTTCATAAAATCTAATTGATAAGCTAAATAATAAATAAACAATTGATTGAATAACTAGATACATAATTGGCCTAATCACAGCCAAGCTACATAAAGTGGTCATATAAAAAATACACCTTACATAAAGAACGGCTACATGCAGTTAGCAAAAAACATAAAAGGTTTGTGTACGTATTAAGATATCAAAGAAGTCAACGGTACAAAGCAAAAAATGCTTTAATCATGTACAGCTCAAAAACTTTCTAAGCAAATTGGTCTTAGACTAAATGGTATAGTACGTTTACGCTTAAAAATCGTCAAAGTTTACATTTAATCCAAAAAATTAGATCTACTAAGCCCAGTACAAAAACGTTTTGTTAATTGACTGGTAAAAGACTACTGAATTTAACTTAAGTAATCAAAAATAAAAAAGCAACTATAAAAACTAAAACATTTTACCTAAAATAAGTCCCTAAATTAAGTGACTTTTATAAATTAACCAATTTGTATCAAAAAAGACGTTGAAGCTGCAATCTGTAGCCAGCTTATTTGGGTTAAAGAACAAACTTTCTTTCTTCTAAAATGCAATATACTGTCTTATAAATTGCCGCATACTATGTTGACTTAAGACCATAATAGGAATCAATCTTTAATCTAACATATTAAAATTATGTCAGATAGTTGAAAACTAGTTGGCCACCAAGAACTTTCAATCAAGTACCATTGTTAAAGCAAGAGGCTCCATTATAAAACATAGTATTAATAACGATATTCCATACCTTTACTGCAGTCCGATGATGCAACAATAAATAATCAAGACGTTAAATCCAAAAACACTATTGATTCAATAAACTCGAGTTTACTTTATGAACAATCATAAAAAATTATGCCATAAAGAAAACACTTTTGAGAACAGACAAGTTAAAAACCAATTAAGCATAAAGATACTCCTGGCCTTAAACTCTAAAACGAGTCTAAATCCCCAAATATAATAAGCCTAGACTAAAAATCGGAGTTTAAAGAAAACGTGAACTAAATTAAACAATCTCAACTTGAAATCTTAACAATACTGGCTATTTTGTTCCTTTTTTTCTTGGGCTTCTTTCTCTTAGCAGCAGCCTGCACGGGTATTGTCGTTTCTGCCCCAGAAGCATTTTTGACGACTTGAGTTTTTGCCACAGGCATATTTTCCCCACGAGAATCAGACCTATTATTAGTAGGGACTGCTATAGGATTTCTGGGCTGAACTAAATGAAAAACATTAAATTAAAAACAATTGGTACAGGTATTTAAAGACGAAAGAAAATTTAGTAATAGATGCATGATAAAAAGCGCATCTCGCTTTAAAAAGAAATTACCGATTTCTAGAAGCTCAGGAATTGGAACATCTTGCATCATAAACATTAAGTTGCGCGAGAGTTTCTCCATCTTTTTAAGATCCTGAAGTTGATCTGTTTTAAATACGATAACCTAGATAGAACAATGTTAGAAAAACAAGTCACCGAATAATAAGAGTTTAAGAAAAAATGATGTTATTCTTCACTTGCACACCGAAAACAAGCTGAATTACCGTAATATCATCAGTGGCCTTAAGTTCAAGTTTTCCTATTGAGTGTTTGTACTTATAAATAAACCGGGTCTAGAATAGAAATGGTAAAAATACATACTAAATATATACAATAGTCAAAAATAAATCTTTAAAATTACCTTGTCTGGATTCTTCTTATAAAGTAACAAAGCTAGGTTTGAAAAATTTTCAAAACTATCAGTTTCCATATTTTAACAAAGGTTTGCATTATTCAAATGCTATTCATCTTTTTTAGTACTATGGGGCCGAAAATAAACTGCTATTCATTTTAAAGCGGAGTATGGCGACACTGCGAATTATTGAATCGACTGAACTTGTCTAGCGAATTAACAAGTCTAAGTAGTATCTGGCTCCAGGTACATACAAAAATTAATTTTCATTAACATACAATGCCTTATGATTGGACATCATTCGAAAACTTCATTAACGCTTTTACCCTCACGCTGACATCATTGCATTCTTATTTATAACTAGCATCCAGATACCCGTGCTACGCTACGGTATTTAAAGTTTATCAGATGATGAGCTCACACTGACATAGCCTATAGGCTGTGCCAGCGATACTCTCGAGCCACTCGGACTAACAGCTTTGCTGTTGCCCTCGTGGCTGGTGAGCTGATTATCTTTACTAATCTACTTAAAACCCTAATACTGATTTTTGTTTAGCTTAGGGTGAGCAATTTGGTGAATTATTTGATAATATTCACCAACTCTCACCCACTCACCCAAATAGATTGACCTATCAGACTCTGAGGTTTCAGATGCCAGTCAGTACGTCAGTACATCAGTCAATACGTCAGTCAGTGAATGTGTTAAGTAGATATAAATTGTAGATGGCTATCGATAAGTTTAAGAGTAATCAAACTTATCGAATCAGCCAAAAACTAACCATTCGCCCAGTCCCAATTAAACCTATTGAATCAACTTAAAACCTCCAACTGTTGCAAACCATTTAAATTATCAAATCAGCCAATAACTTGCTACTTACTAAAATGAATGACTTGATAATTAACCTAAAAATTTTAGGAAAAAAGGAACTTCCTTTAAAAAAGCTCTAAAAAGTATGAAATAATTAAGAAATTAAGCCTACTCAATAAAACCCTTTTTGAAGTCGGCGCCATATTTTAAACTGATTATAAATTTTTGCTCATAAATACAAATATCTTATGTCTGGATTGGGTCCAAGTGTAAACTATAAGGAACTTGGAATAAATAGTACTGAGTATATCTATAAATATAAAAATGAATGTCTGTCTGTGTGTATGTCCCGAATGCATTCCTATACCATTCATCCAATTGTGATGAAACTTTGGTGAGTTGTTGTGTGCATGCCTGAGAAGGTTTATGAACTTTAAAAAATATTATTTTGATAGTAAAATAAAAAGTTTTATATGTAACAAGTGAAAATCTTATATGTTTTTAATGGAAATCGGTATATTGTTACGGCCGAGAAGTTTGATATTCGGTTGATTCAATAGTTTAAATGGTTTAGCCAAGAAGTTGGTGGTTTTGGGTTGATTAAGCTTAACGGTTTTAATAAAGAAATTAGTGATTGGTTGATTCGATAATTTAATTGGTTTTGGTAAGTGGTTGGTGATTTTGGTTGTTTCGATACATTTAGTTTTGGTTACGAAGCGGTTGGTGATTAGTTGATTTTTACTGTAATGGTTTTAGCTAAGTGGTTTAGTTAATTCGATAAGTTTAATTGGGTATGGCTGAATGGTTGGTAATTTTATATTGATTAATATGATTTGATTTTTTTAATATTATCGATAACCATCTACAAATATAAAAAAGAATTGATTAGGATCATCAGGTAAACTTAAAGCCCAAAAACAAATCTGTGCTAAACTGGGTATTAACAAGAATTAGCCAAACTTTTCGTTACAAAACTAACATTCTGTTTATTTATTTATACCGGATGCATTATCTCGAGCAATTAACCAAAAATCACCAAACTTGGCACAAGTATTCTATAAAGTTTGGGAACGGAATGCTAATATGTAATTTTTTTAAAAGAATCATATAAATTTAAATATCAGTTATATTTAAGATCTAGAACATATTTCTAATATATTTATATAGTAATTTGGCTGGGTATTCTCATATTTAATTCGATATTTTCATTGGTTTTTGATAAGGGGTTGGTAGTTTTTGGCTGTTGTAAGTTCCGTAATTGGTTTTTGCTGAGTAGTAGTTTATTTTTTGGTTGATTCGATAGGCTCAATAGTTTCAGGTAAGTGATTGATGGTTTAGTTAATTTGGCAGGCTTAATTGATTTTAGCTAAGTGGTTGGAGGTTGGAATTTTTAATAGGTTTAATGGTTTCTGTACTTATTGATAGCTATCTACCAATATAAAAACTAAAATAATTTAGAATCTGATTGATTTGATAGGTTTATTTTATTTGGCCGAGTGGGTTGATGGTTTTTGGTCGAATCGATAGGATACAGTTTAGTTTTGGGGGTGATTAGTAATTGGTTGATTTGATAAGTTCAGTTAGTTTTAGCTGAATGGTTAATGGTTTTGGTTGCTTCGATTGAGCAATTAGATTTGGCCAAGTAGTTATTGCTTAACTATATAGAAAATCTAAAAAAATCAATTCGAATCATCAGAAATTCTATAGAAACCGTAGAGAAGCATGGGTAACTCTGCTAGTAAATTATAAATACCTATTATAAGTCAGTTAAAATATGGCACCAACTTCAAAAAGGGTTTTATTGAGTAGGCTTAATTTCTCAATCATTTCATACTATTTAATATTCGAGGCGGGTCGACCTCGGGACAAATATACCACACCGAGAAGTTTTCTAGCCAATACAGGTTTCGAACTCAAAACCTGCACTTAGGGTGGAAGCAGTTTTACCTACTCAGCTAACCACCTTTATTTCATACTACTTAGAGCTTTTTTTAAAGGAGGTTCTTTTTTTACTAAAAAAATTTTCCGAGAAGGTTCATTTTTTTCAAAAAAACTTTACCCCAGTTCTTTTCCCTCAAAAAATTAGTGCATTTTTAAAAGTAGCTCTTTTTCCTACTTTTATTAAATATTACTATCTCTATATATTATTTTTGACCCCTTACTATTTCTCTATAAAATTAAAACTCATTGTATATCTATTATATATTATCTTACAAACAAATATACTAGTAATTCGTTTTATTAAATTTAGTTGATTTTATTGGTCAAATTATACTAAATTTACTGAACACCATCTACAATACTTCATTTTATTAAATTTAGATGATTTTATTGGTCAACGTATGCCAAATTTACTGATCGCCATCTACAGTAATTCATTTTATTAGATTTGGTTGCTTTCATTAGCCAATCTATGTAAATCTACTGATCGCTATCTAAAATAATTCATTTTATCATATTTAGATGAGTTTATTGGTCAAATTATGCAAAAACGATAGCCATCTAATGCTTTAAGCTCATCCCGCTATGATCTCATGCTGCCTGGATTTTGAATATACCCCCAGCCATAGGACATATCAAATGTGCAACGAAGCTATCGCTTCACCGATGCCGGAATTAAGTTTATCCAGCGATGAACTCTGGTTTCACAATAGGCTCCATCGCTTCCGAGCCCATTTTGATATACTTACTAATGGGCGGATACTTGACCAATACTTACAAAAGTAAAATGGGACCTAAGTTGGAGCATCCTCTATTTTTGAAGAAGATATTTAAAATGGCCCAGTATTTTTAGAGTTATGAGCGAACAAACAGAAAAAAACATACAGGTCGAATTGAGAACCTTCTCCTTTTTCAAAGTCGGTTAAAAACCACCAACCACTCAGCCAAAACTAGCTGTTTTTATCAAATTAACCAATCGCTGATCACCCCCCAAAAAACTAAACTGTGTCCTATTGAATCGACCAAAAAATCAAATACTCGCCAGATAAAATAAACTTATCGAATCAATCAGATAACACCAAACTGCTACCCGAAACATCTCTCTATATTTAAAATCATTATGCGTGACACGCCTTCCAAACTACTAAATCAACTTAAACTTAACTTACCAAAAATATTTTATTAATTAGGGGAACCAAATTAGGCAGGTTTTTAAAAAATATATAAAACTAATATTCAGATACTCGTGCTTCGCTACTGTGGTTAAAATTATCAGATGATTCATATTGATAAACTGCTTAGCTAAAACCATTTAACATATCATCAACCAATCACCAACCACTTCATAAAACTAAACTTATCGAAATTGAAACAACCAAAATCACCAACCGCTTACTAATAACTAAAACCGTTGAACGTACTGAATCAACCAATCACCAATCGCTTTATATTTGTAAAACAAACCTAGCGAAACAATCAAACCAACAACCACTCACCAAAACCTATTAATTATTGAATCAACCAATCACTAACTGCTCACTAAAACCTTCAAGCTTATTAATCAACCCAAAACCACCAACTGCCTGGCTAAACCATTTAAACTATTTAAATTTAAATTTTATTCGAGGTGGGCCGACCTGGGGACGATACCGCACCGATTAGGGAAGTGAAGAAAATGGGAAAGGAGGATAAAACCCGGAAAGCCTCCATGCGCGGCGTATGATAGGCCAGGAACTCCATGGACCGCCTTTGCTATTCGCTATCTCGGTTCGGGGCATTGGTGCACAAAACCAACACAGTCAAAATCGTCCCCTACCCAAAGTCCATTACCGGGATCGAACTCGGGAGGCAGTGGTAGAGGGTCCATACTCTACCACTGGGGTATCCTCCCTCACCATTTAAACTATTGAATCAACCGAATATCAAACTGCTCAGCCATAAAAATATACCGATTTTCATTGAAAAATATAAAATTTTCAATTGTTACATATAAAACTTATTATTTTATTATAAAAAATTAAAAATCTGGCTTTAAGGTGCATACAGACCCCCTCCAGTCCACCTATATCCAAATTTTAAAGCTCTGCATAATTTAGTTTTGGCTGGGCATTGTAACCCACTTGCTTTTATTATTATAGATATATAGATAGCCATCATTAAGCTTAGGAAGTAATTGAACATATCTTTTTTTAGCACTAGTGGTGCCCAACCCAAAAGGGGGAGCTACCACATATCTCTATTTGTAATTGGGCAAAAAACAAAGGGAATATTATAAATTAAAAAAATCAATATGGCACCTCAGCTAACAGCCTAGAAAGCTATATCAGAAGATGAGGTAGCTCTGGGGAAACTTTTGTCCAGTGCCCACTTTAGCTGATGGACCATGGTAGCCAACATTGAGGTGGAGCATCAGCAACATATGGTATAAGGAGGTATAATTGTGGATTATCTTTGTTAGTAAGGCCAGCAATATCTGTTGCCTCAATATATTGAGTAAGTTGATGCTCAGCAAAAGTGATGAGAGCAGGCACACAAGTGAATGAATTATTACACTGGTGGGTTTTGGGATAATTGGGGTTGAAAAGAAAAAAAATTTCTGTATCAATACAAGTGCAGCTCACACCAAAAGCAAGCTCCTCAATTTCATACTTCATATCTTCCTCAAAACATGGGGAAAATTGAGGATAGGAATACCCTCCACAAGGGGTTCCATCACCCTATGAAGATACTTATTGAGTATGGTGTTAACAGGAGCAGCTGCAGCCTCCAGTGCCATCTTATTTAAATTTTTGTAGATAGGGTAACTAGGTTTGGAGCAAAAGTGGTGAGAGCACAAATTAGGAGGACCAAAAAAATCTATAAAGTGAAATCTGGCTTGACATTAAATGGCTGTTCACTATCATTGATCCATCCAGGACACTCAAATGGATTTAGCTAGCCAATATTGGGCCACTCACAGGAGTTGGAGTGGTGGCAGAAGCTGATTGGTTGTATACTGTTGACCACACCTGCTCAGCTGAAACTGATTCATCCATTGACTCACAATTTAATAAACAAGTCAAATTTTTATCTTTTTACTTTTGATTAGGTGCCACCTTGGAAGCAGCACCAAAATTCCTCAAGGTTGGGGGTAGGAGGATCAAGCTCCACTCAAAAAAGGGGTAAGGTGGCAGCAGTGGAAGCAGTGGAGGTGGAAACTTTGGGGCACTTGATCTTCAAATGGTCAAGTTCAAAGTGCAAGGGGCAAATTGTGCAGCCATTCTCAAAGTGTGCCCAGAATGGGTAATTAGGGGTGGATCTGACTGCCATGTGAGGGGGAATCATGAAGTGGGTATCGCAATTAAATGGGAAGATCATTGCAAAGGTGCAAGGCCCTACCAAACAATTCACCCCATTAGGAACCACAAACAGCAGCATAGGGTTTGCACCATAAATGGCCAAACTCTCCATGAGTTTGTGGTAGAGGCGCTCAGAGGAAAGGTAGGAGGGCAACCTGACAAACTGGACCACCAAAGTGGCCTTATCTGGGAGCTGCATGTAAATGGTGGGAAGGGGTATTTTTTTAAAAACTAAAGGCAGCTTGGCTGCTGACACTAAATAAGCTTCAGAATGGAAGCTGAGGTTAAAGTACCCCTCAAAGGGGCGAAAATCAATGTAACCAGCGAGTTTATAAACACCATGGCCATCTTGATTATAGCTGCACTTGCATATAGGAAAAGATACCCATATTTGATCTGGATGCTAGATTACAGATTGCTTCAAATGAGCACCAAAGAGCTCTGGAGCACCACCTGGGAGCTTGCAAGCTGGTAGGCAAAATGCCAAGGTGGAATATAATGTCCAGTAGCATTTGTAGGGCTAGCAGAGCCAGTCCAGATATACTTCAGTGGCAGCTGAAAAATGCCAGAAGGTGGCACACCGCCACCACATGCCAGATAGCAGGCGCCAATTGCATTGACATCAGTAAGCTTTGCTCATTTGAGTGGGTGTTTTTTGTATTTTTTAAAAAAAATCTGAATTTGGCTTTGATTTAAATATTGAAGCAAAAGAAAGGTGACATAATTGAACCTATCAAATCAACTAAATAACACCAAACCACTCAGCCAAAATATTATACCAATTTCGTTACTAGTATATTTAGAGTGGGCTAACCTGGGTTGATACCACACCAATTGTTAGGAAAATAAAGAAAATAAGATCAATGGGAAAGAAGGATAAATCCCAGTAAACCTCCATGCATGGCATTATAATAGCCAGAAACTTTATGGACCACCAGGCTATATGCTATTTCTATTTGGGGCATCAGTGCACAATGCCAACTCAGTCATTATCTCCTAACCAAGTTCATCTTGTCTGCCAGGATTGAACTCAGGAGGCAATGTGTTGTTGTGAAAATTCCAAGATCACCAAATTAAAAGAGGATATCCCCTCCTTGATATTCCTCCCTGATCCCATTTATTTATTTTTATCTGTTTTCCTTTGTGGCCCCCAAATCCCTTTTTCTTTATATTTCTGTTATCAAATATAAAAGCTTAATTGCAATTTTATATAAATTATAAAAAATACCTCCTGACTTTTGTTCTCTGTATTTGTTTATCAGGATTTATCCTCAGTATGTTATCTAGAATATTTCAAGCCTAATGCCCAGCTGTAAACCCTTATCACCTATGGCCCATATAAATGATATTACCAAAATATGAGGTGTTGCCCAAACCTCCTGTTAATTTTTGGTGGATATGACATATTTCCAGTGAACAAGTTGCACAGGGTTTAGCCCACTGAGCAATGGCCAAATGATATGGAGATCGTTGGTCTTTCAAATAAATGTAATAAACTTATATAAAATATGAGGCAATTGCCCCAGCTTTGCTACTTTTATTTAATATGATCTAACTGGCAGACCCTCTCTGCTTATGCTCTCTATTTACTCCTACTCACTTCTTCTTTCTTCCTCTCTTTTCTTCTTCTAAAAACCTCCCCAACTTCTCTCTTCCACTCAACCCTTAACCCTCAGTATTCTTCAACAGATTTGACACATTTCACTTAGTCAATCTCTCTTTGCTATTAATGTAGAGCTTGTTTGATCATCAAGGCTTCAACGGAATTCCTTTGAGTACTGAACCCTAATCAATTCGATTGATTCACTTTGCATTGCTCTAACTTATTACTCACCCTCAGAGCTCACTTTGCATCTAGATTATGATCCACTGGAACACTAGCTTATTGCCCAGTCATATTGAAATCTTGACATTACCCCCCTTGACTGGACAATAAGCGCCTATTGCTTGTAGGGCTAAAGAAACTTTGCGTGTACTTGGTTGATTATCTGACCACCCGTGGGTTTCTTAATGATGTAGGCGTCAGCCCTGGTCTTCTCAATGATCTCAAATGGTCTGTTCCATATACTGGTGAGCTTGTTTCTTCTTCCAAACCCATGTTGGTTGTAAAACAGGACCAATTCCCCTACCCCAAACTGTGGAAGACTGCTGCATCTACATTGATCATCTTCATGATCCTGAATCTTGTTGGCAAGACTAGTGGAATATGCCTCAGTTTGGAGTTTAATCAGCGTGTTTGTTAAGGTAGACAAATAGCGGTGGGTTTGACTCCTCTGGTATCCTCCACACAGGAGTAAAGCAATGCAGGCAGCGCTGGATGTCATCTATAGAGCAATTGAAATGGACTCTTACCTGTTGCTGAGTGGTAGCTGATATTGTACACAAAGCCAGCGGTGGATAAAAGGATGCTCCAGTCTGATGGCCGCTCATTTACAAGCTTGCGTAGAATATTTACCAAGGTCCCATTGACCCATCCCACCATACCGTTAGATTCAGGGTGGTAGGAGGTAGTTACAACCCTGCGGATTGCCAAGAGCTCATTCAACTTGGCTAATATATGTGACGTGAAATTGGTCCCATTTGTCAGGGACTAAAATATCTTTAGCCCAGTCTGGCATAGCAACTCAAGAACTTTCCATTCCTGAGCTAAGAGTCCAGTATAACAAGGGAAGGACGCGGATGAAAAATATCATAGCTGTGAATAAGGGTTTGTTGGGTCCTAATATAGGTTGTAGAGCTTCAGCTAGAACAACCCCTTTCAGGGCCAAGATACCAGTGACAGTGGGTAATCTTGAAATTGAGTTAGAGGGATTATTTGGATGTTCAGAGTTGTTTAATTAATATATGCTTGATAATAAAGATCCTTGTACTTTACTAAGGATCAAAAGCAGGTAAATCAAATAAGTTTTTAGAAGAATCTTAACTTTATTGACTGCAAGGAATAATTTTAGAAATATTCAGCTTATATAAACTTTTCAGACTATTTGAACTAGCTTTAGGGCTTACGCGATTCTTATCTAGCTTTAGATTCTTTAGGCTCTTTCTTTCTTAGATAACCAAAGCTTAGACTAGTAGTCAACTGCCTAGTTAGGACTACTAAGACCTGGCCCCAGGTTTTCCAATGTTCAATTCAACTTTGATAGGCTTGAATCAACTCATCTGACTTATTATTCATCTGCTATGTGATTTTGCTATCATCTTCAATTGTTTAGGCTGATTACATATATCATATATTCTTTCAATAAGAACTGATATATCAGGGATATCTTTCATTTCAGGCTTTGCCCTGACAATATCTATGATAGCCTCCTTTATGTTGAGGATCAATTTAAGGTGATTTTTAGCTAATTGTAGTTAAATCACAAAGGTGTGGTTGGAGGAAAAAGCAGAAACCACTGTGCTATTGCAATTTTTACATTATCACAATCACAAGAGGCTAATGCATGTGCATCATGATAAAAGCGGTTAGCAAAGTCAATATAAGGTTCTCTTCTTTGTGCAAATGCATATAAAGGCTTGCTTTCAGCTATACAAAGTAAAAAGCTCCTAAACTCTTTAAAGAGGGCAGCCTTGATTTGTTCCCAAGAGGTGCACTCTTTTGAAGTAGGGCAATATAATCTCATATTTGTTACTGTAGAGAAAGACTTGTATGTGTTGCATTCTATGTCTATCTGTGGCCAACTCCATTTTGTTCTCATATAAAATAGGATAGTTTTAATACTCTCCATTCCAGGTATATATTTATCTTTTGAAGGTTGTATTAAAAGAGTTAACTGGCTCATAAAGGGAATGTATGGTGGGGGTGTAGATATCCCAATCTCAGAAAGGTCAGTCATGAAAGAAATTAGTTGTGTGGGATTTGGTTAATTTGTTTTAAAAAGAGATTGATGTCTTCTCTCAGATTATGACCCCAATTGTGCATACAAGTGGCACTTGTTTTAGTGATGAGAGCATGGTATATTTGTGATTCTTAGCAGCATGGTATGCAATTTCTGCAATGTTGCTTGTTGCAGAGCTACCAAGTCCTGAACTTTTGAGGTGAGTCAGTTGATCTTGGCGTTCAGAGTAATCTGGTGGGCTTATTGTTGAGAAGCCATATCCAAGCATGCCTTCTTATAGTAGCCACTTTATTTTAGAAGGCAGCTAGGGTTAAATTGGCATCAAGTTAATTTCTTTTAACTTTCATCCAGCTAGAGCAAGCCATCCCTCTCAATTGCCATTCTAGGTTCAAGATGAAGGCTTCATGGTCTTCAACTTGGATTGGAAAAAATGCTAGAAGGATCTCCAGGGGACCTGGGAGGATCATCGTTACCTGGGGGCCTTTGAGGCTCTGGGGCCCTCAGGGCCTCAGAATCCTTTACAAAAGATAGGTTCAAAGGTAGACTGGGAAGCAACCCTTTTGTTGAGCTGGTACATCCAATTAATCAAATTGTCAATCAAGGTTTAGTAAAATTGTTGCTGGTTAGTTAGCTGAGTAACTAGGTCAGTCATGGCTTAATCCAATTATTGCTGCAGGGTCACCAAGGCATCAGCAAGTTGTCAGGTAAATTCTTCATGCAAAAACCCACTGACTTTATTATTAATATGGAATAGTTGACATTGTAACACTTTATTTTCTCTTCTAATGTACAAGTAAGCCTTATGATTCTACCAACCAAATTTAGATGAAGTCTCATATAATTCAAGTGCCAGGAATGAAACTGATGGGTTAGGCTGCATTTTCTTTGAAATTACATATAATGCAATCTTAAAAGCTGCAGCTGGTGGTGAAGAGCAGGATGATAAATAAACGGAGGTAAACCCAGTTTTAATAAACTGTAAGGAGAGTGTCTATAACTCTCATGTTCCCAGCGTGGCAGTGCTCAATGTACAGGCCCAACTCCAGGGAACTAACCGTTAGAATAAAAATCATTATTGCCAGCAGAGGATGCTGGAGCAATAATAACTTAAGCAAAGAAATGCTATAAACAACCAGCCAAAAAAGCTGCGATGCACACTGAGAGAAGGGGTAAATGACCCAGTTTGGAGGGGACCTGGATGAACCAACAGTGCACGAGGTAATAATCTTATTGTGTTCAAAATGGCAAGTTTAATGGAGTGTGAGACCTCCTCAAAGGGGTCCACGCACAGGATCGTTTGGAATAACATATAAAAAATGGTAAAAATGGGGTAATTTTATTTGGGAAGTCGACCAACAAGGAATGTTGGTTGGGGAAAGCACATTGAATTGTCAATGGGGAATATGGGGTTTTCTGCAGTGGACCCAAGAACCAACCCACCAATAGGGCAACGCTACCATTCAAATTAGTTAAATAAGCTGAAACCAACTTCACTCAAGTGATCAATTGAATTTGGATTTGACCTGAACGCGTTGTTTCATAAATGGAACAGGTTTCAAAACCCCATTCCTTGACAAACCAAATGGAACCATCCGCGTTAATTTGGTAGACTATCCATTTTAATGTCTGGGCTGATGTGAGGGGCTGGGCATTTGGCACCCCACTAGTACCAACCTGGGCATATTTTGCCCATGCCCAGCGTTGGTCTAGTGTGTGCCTCAGGTCAGGGAGGGCCTGTAGCTTCACCTTCTGAGCCTCCTGGCGCCCAACCTTATCTTTAGTGTTGGTTTCCACTATGATATCATGTACACATGACATAAATCCTGGTACATTGTTTGGGAGGGTGGCCATGTTGTACAAGTGCATAACTTCAAGCAAAAACTTGGGTGAACATTCCCAATAAGATAGTCCTCCAGGCTGTAAAGTTCTATAACTAAAGCCTCCACATCCTTGGCCACTTTGGATTTATGAATCTGATAGATTATGTTGTCAGGGATCATAAGAGTAAATGTCGTTATTGCTCTAAATTGTAGTTTTCATGTACTAGGGACAGGTGTTTCTTGATTGTTAAATTATGCCATTTTGTCACACCTATATTTTCGTCCATTTGGGGAGCATCATCAACTCTGGAATTATTCATCATTAAGAAGGTATGTCTTCACCTAATAAACTTATAAGGTCCTCAGTAGGATCACCAGCTTTAAATTTTATAGAGATTGTTGACTAAAAACTTCAAAGGCTATTGATTATTAGTTATTATAGTGTTACTAGGCTCTCTAGTGGGATATTTGTTCACTAGGGCAAATGTGCACTTTGACAATGTAAACTAGATATAAGGTGATATAGAGTGTACTTTATTACTTAAGATTGGGGCTCTTATAAAATTGGCTGTGACATTTTCAGAAATCACGAGAATTGGATGAAAGAGAGCCAGTTTTGAACACAACCCAAATTGCAACTCGGTCAAAGAGACTCCACCAATTCATTGAGTATTAAGATTAACTCAAATGATAAATTCCCAAAAGGGTAAAAGGAGACTTTTGACCCTGAAAGGATCTACTTATTCAATTAGCAAAGGCACCAAGTCATCTGGTAAAGATTTTGCCACTTGGAGGTCCACAAATTCGCCGCTCTAGCAAAAGAGAGTCAATTTTAAAGAAAGCCTACGCATCCTGCCATATTGCCAAAGAGGTCTTTGCCTGACTCAATCCTTACTATCACTCCAAGCTCCCCCTAGACGATCCTGAGTACCTCAGCGGCCTATAAATATTTATGTTCTTGATAAATAAAATTGCCTTCAGATTTTATAATTATTTTCACTAATGATTATTTTTTGCCTGTTCCACAAACAAAGATTGCCTACACAAAGTACTTCTGCCAAAAGATATTTGCCTTAGTGAACGCCATCCCTAAGATATTCTGCTGAAACTGCATTCAACTAATAATTGCATATCCTTCAAAGGCCCTGACCTTCAGAGAGAATGTTTAAGTCCTACAGACTGGTTCTCCATGCCAGATCTTTCCAAGTCTCATGGTAAAGACCTACCTTCCATATGAACAACTCCAGAAAAGACAGACCTCCCAATATGGAGGAGAATATGTTTTTGACCCAATGGGTCACTATTTATGTACAAGATGTGACACTACCTCAACTGCAAGAACTGGAATTCAATGAGACCATGACTTTAATTATCTCAGTTCCTGATAATCCACCTATCTAATTCAGACTCCCTGATGTCTCTCAGACCATCAGAGCTCTTCTAGGAAGAGCTATGACCCCTGATGAAAGACATATTCACAGCTGTTCTTCACAGATTCCCCTCAACATAACACAACTTTACAACCCTCCTGAGCTCCCTAGCAGCAAAGTAGGGGTGGCTCATATGTAACCCTACCTCCAGCTAATTGTTCTTCCTGCCTTAGACCATCACATGCAGTTTCTTGCACTCCACCACATGGAGATGCAGCGACAGCTAGGATTGGCCCATCAGATTCACTGCAAACTCCTTGAGTTATACAACGCTGTCTTTAGTCTCAGCTGAGATAATTTAGAGGCCATTTTAAACAACCATCAGGAGATCAATAACATCCAACGCCACTTGGATCAAATTGATACTGGAGTCGTCCAATACTTGCAGAATGAGTTTTGTTCAACGGATCGTCCAATTAACCACTGGCATGGACCAAAGAGTAAAAAGTGCTATATCCACCATCCCCAACCAAATTACCAAAGATCACTAAGTTACTGATTCTTGACTCATCGATTTGTTTGGCTGTATCCAGAAGCTGAGCAAATGACTCACGATGATGCCAACTTCAGAAGTTATGATGCAACATGAGGCCCTCAGAAAAACAGGACCCAGTGGGAGAGAAGGAGAACAAGAGCCCCCTAGGCCTGGAGGTTCCCAAGGACCTCCAGGTTCCTTCTTAACTGCTGTATCCTTTTTCAATGAAGACCATTAATTCCAAATTAAAGTTTTTGAACAACCACTGTTACTGGTTGCCTGAGGAGCTGAAATGACTATTGATGAGGAACATCTGGATGTTGATTTGACCTTTCCCTCCTTGTACAACCAGTATCTGAAGATTACTGGCACCTTCTCCAATCTGTTCGCCTCCCAAAACTAAACAAATCGCCACATTGAGCAGATGATTACCCAATTTAAAACAATTGAATCTATACAGGATGCTCTCTCTGAATGATTGGCTCAGCAGTCCAAAGAGATCAATTCTAAGCCAAATTTTAGATTATAAGGCCCTTTAAGCACGTCAATGAATGGTATGCCACTATTCAGGATTACATTGACAAGATTCACCATTAGTTTAATAGGACTATCCCGCATACTAATATAGGCACTTTGCAGCCCACTTTCTTAGAACGCCCACTCTCTCCTGTTGTTCATTCCCTCTCCAAACCCGTTGGATTTTAAACCTGCCTTCAAGGAGAAGTACATCCCTGGGGCTGAGACAATTCAGTCATACATTTTTGTATATGAGGGCGCAATGGAGCTGGCTAACAACCAAAAAAAATGCCAGCATATACAAACCTCTCTAGATGGCAAGGCATGAGAAATTATGATGCCTTATTTCAAGACATGCGCCACATTGGCAGCCCTTAAGGAGGCCTATCAAAGAATTTGGCAGTAACCTATCCCTCTCTAACCATAAGCAGGCTTTCATGCATATATACCCAAGATGAGGGGTGTTGGGATTTTCCCTTAATTGGGGGAAGCCCCAACTAGGGGTTGTAACCTGCCTACGGGCGGATGCCAGATTGGGCTCCCCATTAACTAGGGGTAAGCCTGATTTGAAGTATTGAGGATCATCCCCAATAATTTAATTTAAATTTTGGCACTGATGACTAATGCTGAGGATGCCAATCAATCATATTACCTTTTTGGGTGCACCGGCAACATATGCTGAGGATGCGCCCAATCCCCTTGTATTATTATCTTCCCTCAGCTTTGGCAATTAATGCCAAATTGTCTGTTTCTGAACCATCAAGGTTCTATAAATACCTCGAGGATCATTTTAATAAATTCACCATTTCTCACCTATCTCCTTTTCGTTTTTAGCTTTACTTTAGGCCTTGATGGCCTCTTAACTCGTTGGGGGCTTTGGGGCCCTGATTAATAGGGGCCAGGGTGGAGTTCCTCCCCCAAAGTCCTAACAAGGGGAAACTCAGTGAATTTTTGTAGTGCTTCTAGCATGAATCAGAGGCGTTGGCTTCCTATAACTGGGTTACCTTCAATGACGCCATCTCAGCTGTATTATCCACTTTTTAACACAGTACCAGTTTGTACTCTATTTCCAGAACGTCAAAAAGAAGTTTAATCTATCCTTGACATTAAAGAGTCAATAATGTAATTTCCTGAGTCAGAAGTACGTTAAGCTACAAATAAGGGAAATTGACCCAATACCCACGCCATTGGGCGCTTTCTGGGATCAGAATCATGTCGCAACCCATGCTCATATTATAGAATTTTTGGCCACTAAGAAAGTTCTAGTTGGAAGAAGCAAGCCAATGAGTTGGAAAAAGCGTAGTCAGCTTAGGGTGTGAGGCACCCTCTGCTGATGACGTAGCGCCTCAACCTCAACCTTCTGCCACTCCACGCACTGAGTGTTATATTCTGGAGAGAACTGACGAATTGGACATCCCAGATTCTATGATTTTGAAAAAGACTATACTTCCTCTTACTCTGCCATATCCTGACCGCTCCCTCCAAGAAACTCCATTTACTCAATTCCCCACTTTGAAATTGAAGTTACTTTAGTAGAGGTCATTGTTCACAAGATGAAGATATTGTCCATCATAGACACTAGCTCTCCCATCAACTTTATCTCCTTGCTGCTGGTCAAGTGGATCAAGGTTACACTGGACCAGAATCACTCCCTAGACTATGGAATGGTGGGGCCTCATTGTACCCATCATCAAGGAGCCTACTACTCCTTGCCTCTTTGATTTGGCTCTCTGGTTGTTACAACTCCTGTCATTGTGTTCAAAATGGTGGTTACAACTTGCTTATTGACACACATTTCCTAATTTAATTTGACACTCTAATAAGCCACAAGGATTTATACTTTTCTATTTTAAGGTACTGCATTCCTCTGGTTGTGAAAGATGTTCCTAAGGAGAAAGGGAAGAGAAAATTCCAATGTTGCCTACTGGAACACACAGACTGCATTGAAAGGCTAGAGTATCAGGTAAATGGATTAAAAACCAAGCTGCCGCATTCCCATGCTGAGGCTACAGAAGAGATGCCTGTTTAAGCTCCTGGACGCATAGTCATACCGCTTAAATCATAAATCCTAGTGGAGACTGGTCCTCAAAATTTCATAACTGCAGACCACTTATTTAAAATTCAAGGAGAAAGTAATCCGGCCATCTGAGAGCCCCTTACCCGTCCTGGAGTGCTGGATCCCACTTACCAGGGCCCATTGACTTCCTTAATGCCAACTTTACAGATTGGATGATGCAGATAACTTGGAACAGACCTGTCACATATGTACAGATACTTCTTGTTGACAAGATTGAGCCTGTCCAAGGATGTAAAGACCTGCGAGACTTATAAATAGATAAAGATGTTATGATAGCCTGAGTTGAGGTGGAAATTGATGACATTCTTACTTGCAAACAACAACAGGCTGACGCCCTACTCAAAAGAATATGCCAATTTTTTATTAACTGGCCCAGAGGATTTTGGGATGATGAAGGGGGTGCAACATCAAGTGCTGACTGGCGATGCCCCTCCAATTCGCGCCCATCTATCAGAAGTCTAAAGTTGAGGAATCCCAGGTCATGAACGAATTAAAACAACTGTTGGGTGCCAGGCTGCTAAAACTATCCCAGAGTCCCTGAGCCTCACCTTTGTCACTTGTGCGGAATAAGGATGGAGGGATTGTGTGGTAGTAAATTACTGCCATCTTAATGCCATTACTTGGAAAGATAGCTATCCACTACATATGATTGACAACTCATTATGCCTCTTAGCTGGGTCCTAATTTTTCTCCACAATGGATCTTTCAGTGGGTACTGGAAAATTGAGCTTGCTATGGATGACCTAGAGAAATGCACATTATTGTGAGTGAAGGTTAATTAAAACCCACTTGCATGCCTCAAGGGCTGTGCAACGCCCCAGCCACTTTCCAGCAGGACATGGACTGCCTGTTGAGGGAATGAAAGATATCATGTGTGCTGGTTTACCTGAATGATGTATTTGTATTTTTGTGCATGTTCAACCAGCATTTGGAACACTTGAAAAAAGTATTTGGATGGCTATGCTCTGCTGCGTTGAAATCAAAGCCCACCAAATATTGTTTCTTTCAGACTGAGATGGAATTCCTAGGTCATAAGGTCACCTGTGAAGAACTTCGCTCTTGCCCAATAAAATGACCGCTATCAAGAGGATGACTCAACCAGCAACTGTGTGACATTCAGGTTTTTCTTGGCATGGTTAAGTACTAACAACAATTTTACCACACTTTGCTGGGCTTGCTGAGCCACTAATCTACCTCCTCCATGAATTAATTTCTTTCCAATAAGAGCATTCCCAGCAGCAATCCTTTGATGTCTTACAAAAAGCCCTGATTATGGCCCTTATTATGGTACATCATGAATTTGATAAACCCTTTATTCTATTTACTGATGTTAGTGATGTGGTTTTAAGGGGCCATTTTTGGCTCAACTGGATGAAAGCCAAGTTAATCACCCCATAGCCTACTTTAGTAAGGCGTTAACCTGATCGGAACAAAATTACAGTGTAACCAAACATGAGTGTCTGCCATGTTATTGGCCATCAAACATCTCTGTCCTTTTCTGTATGAGAATTATTCCACCATAGTGATGAATTATGGCTCACTATGGTGACTACAACAAATATAAACCTGGATAGATGATTGGCCCAATGGGCCCTTAAGCACCAGAATCACAACTAGATAGTCTATAGCGCGGGGATGATACACCAAAATGCTGACAGGTTGTCCCAATTGTCTATCCTGGCCCTTTATACTTCCAAAGAGGGCCAGATCTATGATCTCATTGAAAAACCGTAAGAGTGGAGCCATGAGCTATCAACAACGCAACAGCGCTTAAAGAGGATGGCTGCTCAGACTTGAGTCAAACATGGATTGTTATATAAGCAGGTTGGGACCTCTTGGCTGCCATATTTTTGACCCTCTTCTAGGACACAATCCACTATGGAGGCTCATGTTGCCATGGGGCACGGCGCAGTGAAGAAGACCCATCAATGGCTGAGAGACCGCTGCTACTAGGAAGGAATGATAGAGACAGTCCAGGATGTTGTTGACTCATTCTTTGCTTGTGAAAATCAGAAGCTGTCTAATCCTCTATACCAGCATCACTTCATGGGCCCCATGACTTCATTTACCACAATTAGCATCAATGTTATTGGACCCCTGCCTACAGAGATGTATGGTCACTGTTTTATCATTATTACGGTTGATCACTTTACAAAATGGGTCAAGGCTATCTCAGTTGCCTCATCAACTTCCAAAGTGACCGCATCCTTCTTGCTGAAGCAGGTCTTCAGTTGCCACGGCAGTCCCAAGCTGCTTCTATATGACAATGGTACCAACTTTATTTCCAGTGTGGTTGCCAATCTTAACTCTTTAATGGGTACTTATCAATTTTTTATGACACCTTATCATCATGCTATTAACGGAGCTGTGGAGTGAGAAAATGGCTCCTTGGTTGCCATCCTTTGCAAAATGGCTTCCTTTGATCCTTCAAGATGTAATGAATACTTACTGGAGGCCTTGGTAGCATATTGTTTACTATGATTGAATAATTTAAAGTTCACCTTTCTGAGTCTTTTATGGACAAGAACCAATTTTGCCCTCTAGTGTGCAGCTTATACTCAAAACTTTTATGCCAGAAACCACTTACTTAGCCATGTAAGATTGGCTGATGAATAATTTAGGTTACAAGCATTAGCTACTAGATCCATGGGTACTATTTGACAAATGGAAGCTGATCAGTGGAATGCCTGGCAGCTGGTCCTGCCTGAATTCCAATTAGGGGACCTCATCCTGTTCTATAATCACTGGTCTAGAGGCTGAATACTTAAGCTTGACACTCTGTGGTCAGGTCCATACAGGGTGATCTACCATCAGAATCCTGAATATTCCATTGCCTCTGTGAAGTTGAAAGCCATTTTAAATTGTGTACATGCTAGATTCCTTCAAAATTATGTCCCTCCTCAGCAAGATCTTGAGGGGGACATTTTCAGGAATCGTAAGAATTGGACATATGATAGCCAGTTCCAAAAATGACCCAAATCGCAATTTGGTTAAAGAGACTCCACTGATTTAATGAGTATTGAGACTGACTCAAATGATGAACTTTCAAAAAAGTGAAAGGGAGCTCAAACCCTGGAAGGATCTAATGATTCAGCTAGCAAAGGCACCAAGTCAGCTGGTGAAGATCTTGCCACTTGGTGTTCCACAGAATCTGCCGCCCTGGCAAAAGAGAGTCAATTTCAAAAAAAACACCTACGCATCCCACCACATATTCAAAGAGGTCTCCTTACCCAACTCAATCCCAACTTTCACTCCAAGCTCCCCCCTAGGTGATTCCAAGTACCTTGGCCGCCTATAAATAGCTCCAAACTTAGATCAGTAAAATTATTTCCAGATTTCCTAGCTATTTTCGCTAGTGATTATTTTTTGCTTTTTCACAAACAGAGATTGTTTCTGCAAAGTACATCCACCAAGAGATAATTGCCTTAGGGAACGCCATCCCTAAGAGATTCTGCTGGAATCACGTTTGACTAATAATTGAACAGCCTTCAAAGGCCCTGACCTTCATAGAGGACAATGAAGTATTACAGACATGCTTTCATTCTAGATATCGTTTCTTTGAGGAGCAAAATCTTTCACAATATTTTAAGGGATCTGCTTTTATTTTTAAAGAAGTCAAAAACTTTAGGCTAAATGAGGGTTTTTGGAATCTGAATGCTTTTTTTCTTTTTTATTAAGGTCTGATCAATGGATTCATTAGTTGGTAATTTCTGTTGATTGAGATTGACTCATCAGTGACTTGGTTTACATCCAAGCTAATTTGATTATCATCTATCCCAACAACATTTAGATTGGAGGACTAGTCTTATTTCACTTAGCTACATCCCTGAATTGTACCTTAACCTTTACAAAGGCCTTCCATATATATATGCAACAAAACTGTCTCAGCCTGTAACCTATATAATGAGTTTAAGGGTGTAAACAACAACTGAAATATATATTTATTTATTTTTTACTCAAAGGTGCAAAGTTAAATAGAAAACCAACTATGAATTTTCTTATAATGGAAATTAATTACTCAACTTTTTGTAGAATTAACTTTATGATAAATACTTTTCTTTTACTGCTCAAAGTCACTTTTGAGCGATTTTAAATTTAAAGTTTTATTTATCCACAGCCGTCTGCCCAAACCTATTCTTTGATGTCCTTGGCTCCGCCGCCTGCCACCCCAGTGTGGGGCAGCAGTGCACCCCCACCTAGCGTTTTCCGCCCCACAGGCAAGCGCGTTTGGATGGGCTCAAACAGCCCGCCCACTGCTTCCAACTGTTTTGTCCCCCCACGGGACTTAGCGCTCCACCTGGCGCGCGTCCACCCTTCTCGCCCCCATCCTCTCGCCCTCCCTCACTCTGCCATTCGCTATTGCCTTAGAGTGGACTATGGGCGTTTGTTCCCATATGCTGATAAGGCAATTATTGACCTAGCCACTGAGGCCTTTGCGCCAGCTGGCTTTATAGACTTCCGCCCTTTTAAGGGCTACTTTGACGTTGGGTTCCAATCTGAGGAGGATTCTGAAGCGGCAGCACAAACTCCTCTAATTTATAAAAAAAACCCATTCTCACAACCCATACTCGCCTCCCTTCAGACACCATGCTGGTGGTATCCTTTGCAAATCTCCCATCCCACCTTCCACCCCAGGTTTTGTATGACCAGTTGGTCGTGGGGCTCATGGCTTATGGCACTCAGCCCAACCTCATCTTTGCCATTCCATCTGGTGCGGAGCGCCTTGTTGCTCCTTGGGCAACAGCCACCATCATACCACACCACCCTACCATAGCCCAACAAGTCCCACCCTGCGCTAGTGTGGCTGCAGTGCCTAATCATTTCTTTTGGGCTCGAGTTGATAATGGTAGGCAGATTTGTTCCCTCTGCTTTGGCCTCGACCATGCAAAAAGAGTGTGCCCTCAGGCCAAGTCCGCTGCTGTGGCTTCTGAGCCCCCCTCTGGAGATTCAGTATGGGGCGCTTTGCTGCCCCCTCCCACCCTCCAATCTCATTCAGTGGGCCCACATGGAAAATCAGCCCCCCCAAAACCTCCAGCCTCACTCTCCCACCTAAATCTACCTCAGCCAATCAGAGCAGTGCTTGGACCACCATTGGCACCCAAGCAGCTGCCCATTCGCCCAATCCCACCCACCCAATATAAACGCCACTATTCCAGTAAACCAAAATCCATGGGATCTATTGGCTGAAACTGATGAATCAGGTAATGTCCTCATTAGTAAGCATATGGGTCAACCTCTCTGCCAAGGCGATTATGGTTTGGAGGAATTTTTCCTTCCTGACTTTAATAAAACCCCTACCCCTTGCCATTTTGTTGCTCTGCCCAATACAGCCCCCTTCCAAAGTGATCACCAGCTCGCCTTGGCTGCAGTGGCCTCTCCTCACTGCCCAAAACTATGCACCGCGGCGTCCCAGTCAGTGGCTCAGCTCCAGCATGGCCTGCCCACCCTCTTCTTCCCCCCAACTTCCCTTAATCTCCCTGCAGTGACATCTTGAAACTATTTGATGATGCCAAAATTGCTGTTATGAATGTCACAACGATTGCTTCATTCAACCCCTCAGCCAAAATCACCCGCCACAGTATCTCCCTTTTCACCCAACTTCCTGAAGCCCGCAAAGAAGCTGAAGTTCTCCTCACAGCTTTTGTTGAAACACTTTCCCATCATTATCTTGATGCAGAAGAGGAAAACTCCTACTACGCTGACCTCAACCCCCACTATGCGGATGCCCCAACACCCTAGCTCTCTGCTATGATCTGTTACTGTAACAAACATCCCATGATTGAGGTGGGTCTTTCTGAAACCAACCCCCCAACCCCTCCTCACCCTCTGCCATGGTGGGTTAGCAGTTTCTGCTTCCCACCTGGTTAGTAGTTTTGTTTTGTTATTTTGAGTGTTGTGTTTGGTACTGTCCATCCCCTGGTTGGCATACCTCAAATAAATTGAACTTTATGATAAATGAGAATTTTTTTTGTCTATTTATTTAAAAAATCACCCTTTAATATAAGCAGGAACTTTTAATAAAGTCAAGGAAATTGCTAAATTACAAATTTGTTATTAATATGTAGATTGACTTAAGTTTGCTGAGTCTTTAAGAGTATTTTTTTTCTTTTTTGCAATTATTTCTATAATTTGACCAACTTTTTACAATTATTGGGTACCAAACTCAATTCAATACAAGTTGTTTAACAGTATATTTTATAACCTTTGATTGTTTGAGACCTCTTAACACATCAGTTATAAAACCTGACCATGAAACCTTACCTTTGCTTTATATACCAGAATAGATTTTATGATATTAAATATGAAATACATGTGATGTCGCAACAATTGCTTCATTCAACCCCTCAGCAAAAATTACCCGCCACAGTATCTCCCTTTTCACCCAACTTCCTGAAGCCCACAAAGAAGCTGAAGTTCTCCTTGCAGCTTTTGTTGAAACACTTTCCCATCATTATCTTGATGCGGAAGAGGAAAACTCCTAGTACGCTGACCTCAACCCCCACTATGCAGATGCCCCAACGCCCTGGCTCTCTGCTCTGATCTGGTACTGTAACCAACATCCCTTGATCAAGGTGGGTCTTTCTGAAAACCAACCCCCCGACCCCTCCTCACCCTCTGCCATGGTGGGTTAGCAGTTTCTGCTTCCCACCTGGTTAGTAGTTTTTGTTTTGTCATTTTGAGTGTTGTGTTTGGTACTGTCTGTCCCCTGGTTGGCATGCCTCAAATAAATCAAATATGAAATACATGTGTCATGGATCCAGCTATAGTTGGTCATAAAGATAAACTTCTTAAATCACAATGAGCAACGCATTAGTCCAGAAGGTTTGTGGAAAAGCTGCCCTGTTGATGAAGCAAAATCATTTAAGGGAATTTTAGTTTATGACACAAAGGGGATAGAAAAGATTATCATAGTCAGGAAATTGTATTGAAAACTAATTTTAAAATACCAAACTGGCAATCATAAGAATAACAGAACAAAACTCAGTAATAAGAGGGCGCCAGCTTTAAATTCAATGAGAGTGAATCAGGAGACTGAAAGGCAATAAAAAAGTCTATTTTGGCTTTGACATTGAAGCAAAAAATTAGGAATATTCTGGGAGACTACTAGTCTACTTATAAAAAATAAAGTCAGAATTGTTATATAGGGTGTTGATCCATTAATTTAGGGTGATATTCAGCTTTCAATCTAAATTTAAATCACTTTCTTAAATTAATTAATTGACTAATAAATAAATAAATAAATAAATTTTTATCATTATATAGCTGGCAGACCTAATAAGTATTGGACTTACAGCATGCAAATGAGATTTTTAATCATGACATATTAACTCATATCCTAAAAAGAGTGATAAAGTGGTTTTGCATATCTGATATTAACTATATTACTTTAACTAGACCTAGAATATAATTAAGGTTTAATATTGTATCCATAAACAAAATTTTTGATAAAGCTATATTTAAATTCTACCTTAATGATAGCATATATGTTTATATTTAATCTTTTTATTTAACTGAGGTAAACTGACCAGGGGACAGACATTAACAAATATATGTGAAACTAAGAGAATAACTAAGAAATATAAAAATTGGGCACCCCAGGGTACTCAAGTTACCCCTGTTGTCAGCGGGACTGCCAGGTATGGGGGGTTGGTGCATTACTATGAGGGGGTTTCCCCTGCTATGGAGCAGGTGTGAAGGAAAGGGTCTGTGTGGAGGAACCAGAGTGGGAACCATGATTCTATGAGCGCTTTTTGTCTTGGTTTCATATATCCATAGAGCCAGGCTTGGAAAGCTCTAGTAAGTGGACATGGAATCTGTTAATAATCCCATGAATGGTTGGGACCGTGCCCTTGAACGCATCTAATGCAATTGTGTGTATTGTCCACATTGCAATGGGTATTATTAAGGAGCGGAGGGTAGATGGTATTGGTGACTCGATCTGGAGCGCAAAGATACTCTTTGATATTGAGAATTCCTGTTCGTTTTGAATCTTATGCAGGCGTGCGACTTCCTGACATATAGCTTTGGTTGGGGGGCATATTTTTAGGCGGTGATGTAGGGATCCCTCCCCTCCACATACTGCACATGTTTTGTGGAGGGAGTTGGAGCGGTCCGCCATCCTATAGGTCCTTCTCAAACAGCGCTAGGCGTTTGCTCTTATCCTTGGTTGTAGGAGTGGGTGGTGTGTCATTTTCCACATTGCTTTCTGTGTGGTTAAATCATAGGGAATGTCCAGCATATCTAGGTATTCTATCCTAGCTATGCTTGGGGTTGTTGCGAGCATATACCTCTGGGGGTGTTTTTCTGGGTTTCTTAATTTGAATTGGGGGCTGGATCTTCCCCTTCCCTGTATAGTACCCAAGTTCTCTATGGTCCATCCCATACAGCGGATAGTTCAGAGGATATGATTGAAATGAGGGGAGGTTCCATGCGGACCTGTTGCAGTAGGGTGCTTGGCAAGGTATGAAAGTAGTCTAGGTGGACTATGTGGGTTGGTTAATTTGAGCGCCTGTGCAAAGTTAGTCCTTGCTGCTCTGGACCAATTTTGTTGCGGGAGGTCTGGAGCAAAGATTTCCTTTATCCAGGTACCTAGGATGTGATTGGCATGGCTCTCAAAATCTATTAGTCCCATGCCTCCGCTTGAGCGTGGGCCAAATAGTGTTTCCATCCGTATAGGAGGGTGAGAGCTGGGACACAGCCAGCCCTGGATAAGCGCGCGAATTGAGGTTATAAAGGTAGGTGAGAAGGCTATCGCTGGGACTGGTACCACAGTATTGGGAGATAGAGCGAGTTAGCAACTGTAACTCGTCCTGTTAGTCCTGGGGTTCTTCCCTTGAGGGAGGCGACACGTTTGGATACCCGTTGTAACAGGTTACTTTCCATTGTCTCATTAGCATATCCCCGTGATTCTAGCCAGATTCCAAGGTGTTGGACAGGAGTGGTGGTGGGAGGTGTTGCAAAGGGTAATATAATTGGGTTTTTTCTTTGAGTGTTGGTGTGATTTTCTGATGTTGTGGCCCAATTGTTTGTGTATTTGCCCAAGAGGATGATTTCTGTCTTCCTTTTGTTGAGCGATGCATTGCTCACCTTGGAGTATTCCTCTAGAGTGTGTTCCAGCTGTCGGGCATCTTCATTGTTTGCTATACCTGCTACGCAGTCATCTGCAAAGGCCAGTATCTTGACTGTTGGTTGTCCTTGTGCAGTTATCCCCATGAGATGTGAGTCAGTTACTTGGAGGTGCGGGTCAAAGCTGAAATTGTATAGCAGTGGGCTGAGGAGATCCCCTTGTTTGAGCCCTCTGTGTGGTTTAATCTTGTTTGTTAGGAATCCAGGGCCGCATACAGCCATGGTTGCAGATTCTGTTAGGAGCATCGCCCATTTTATGAATCTTGGTGGGAGTTTGAAGGCATGTAGACATTCTTTTAAGTATGGCCAGCTAACACGGTCATACGCCTTTTCCTGATCCAAGAAGACCAGGACACCAGTTGCTTTGGATTGGCAAATGTTTGCAACAGGGTGTATGTTTTTCCAGATTGAACGCCCTCATATAAACCCAAACTGGTTGGGTGATAGGGCGTCAGATGTAATTGCGCCTAATCTAGCTGCTAGAATTTTTGTTAGAATTTTTGTGTCAGTGTTGGAGAGTGCAATTGGGCGCCAGCTGGCCAGGTCCAACTTGTCACCCTTTTTATACAAGGTTATAACGTAGGATTCATGGCCTCCTGGTAATAGGCGTGTTTCCAACAAACTCTGGTTCATTGACGCCAATAGGAGGGGGCGATTTGTTGAAAATATTTTTTGTAAAATTCGTAGGGTATCCCATCAGGCCCTGGGCATTTCCTATGTGGTGCACCGCGAATTGTTTCCCAAAGCTCCTCCCGTGTGATAAGGGATAGTATATTGTAATTTGGTGGTGTACTTTGTATCTTGGCAGTTTGAATAAATTCTTTAATTTTTTGTGGATCTGTTGGCATATCGCTATATAATTTGGTGTAATAGCGGTGTACTTCTGCCTTGACCTTCTCAGGGTCAGTTGCCACGGTGCCGTTGGTCTTGCAGACCTGTGTGCACATGGGCTGGTTTCCGCGGGAGTGAAATTGGTGGAAAAAGTATGTTGAACAGGTTTTGCCTTCCTTTATGAACTTACCTTTGTTCAATACTTTGATTCTGTGTTGGTGTTCAAAGATGAGATTGTTAAGTCAGGCTGAAATTTCTGCCCATTTGTGTCCCCAATTATGGGCTATAGCCAGATCTCGGAGTATTTATTTCCAGGTGGTCTAGTTTTGCCAAGGTACGCTTGATTGTGGCTGTATCTGCGGTGTACTTGCGTGATGCAATATGTCAGGCTTTGTTGATAAAATCTTTTTTGAAATTTTCCCATGTTCTGATGGGATCCAAAGTGAATGGGGCTGTGAATTTTGGGTTTGTAGCCTTGTTTTCAACCCAGTCAGATATCTCAGGCAATCTTATATTTTCTGGGTGAAGCTTTCTCCCAGGCGACACCTGTGTGTGGGATTGGGTTGGCGCTAACTGCACTGTAACTAATTGGTGATCAGAAAAATTGATCTTTTTTGTTGTAAATTTGGAGATTCTTGAGTAGTGGGATTGTGGGATGAGGATGTGGTCAATACTACTCATTGATATGAGCAGTCCCTCACGTATGTTGGGTCTTGTCATATGGGGAAGGATTGGTGAATTGGGAGGAAGAGCATTTTGTAAGCCAAGAGATGCCTTCATTGTGCGATATTCAATGTGTCCAGGTGGGTATCCCCTGGGATTAGGCCATCAATCTGTATTGGGGTTATCCCAGCAGTTGAAATCGCCTAACATGATGATATCTTGTGGGAGGGTGAGGTAGAAATTTTTCAAATTTTTTTTTCTCTCAGTTGCAGTGCACGGTGCATAGATACATGCTAACGAAATTATTTCATCTTGGCATGTGATTGTTGCTACCAGGACTCAACCGTGAAAGTGTGATGATGAATTTGTAATTTTAAATTTTTTATTGTTTTGGACTATCACCCCACAGTGAGACGTCCATACTGATTGTGATGGTGCGACCCTGGTTGACCAGGATTCTTCTTCCCCTTGTAGGCAGTGGATTTCTTGGATGGCCAAGATGTCTACAAGAGGTTTTCACAGGAATGCCAGCTTTTTAGCTTGGACATATGAGCCCTGGCTCCCGCAATATTTAACGTCCCTATTGACACTGAGGTGCCCGTGGCGCCTCAGGAGCAGTTGGGAGGACCCTCTGGTCCTATCCCACCACAGCTCATTTTGGCCATGCTCCACATCTGTACTCCAACTCTTTCACTGCCATTGTTGGTTCCCTTGATCTGACCCAATGATTCAAGGGAATTGCGGTTTTTTGCATTTGCATCAACTTTTCCTGCACAGGTCTCATGTTGATTTGATGCGGGTTGTTGATTGGATTTTATATTTTTGAGGTTCAACTTTGTTGCATTGTGCACCGCATTTTCACCCAAATTGTGGTTGCATTGTTCCTCAGTATGTGCATGATTGATGACGCTTTGTGGCTCAGTCTGGTTACTGTGAAAATTTTCGACCTGGGCATATTGTTCTGATTGGTTGGCTCGGTGAATATCTGAAATATCCTCCTGAATTTGTCCGTGGTTAATGGCGGATTCCGCGTGTGCTGCCGCTTCAGCCGCTGCACTCTTGCGGGCTTTTTGTGCTGCTTTACGCTGTTTACTTGTAACTGGGTCCACGATGGAGTATAGTCCATCTTCACCCCAGCGGAATGGGTGGTGGCCATCAGTCATTTTGGCAAAGTTTTCATTATCTTCGTCCATAGCTTCTTCACAAAAATCATTTTCCATTAAGCCCTCTTTTACAGGGCATGCATGTTCCTTGTGGCCCAGTGAGCCACAGTGGTTGCAAATGGGTGGTGCGCATTTTGGTGTAACTCAGAATGCAGCTGACTGGCCCCCATCTGCAAAGTGAAATTCTGCTGCATGGGGAATTCTGGATAAATCCTTTCCACTTCTGGGAAGGGGTTGATTACAGCAATAGCTTTGCCCGTGCACAGGTTGGGCATTAAGCAAAATCGCTGTAATTCAAGTTGTTGGATTTCTCTGTAGGCCACAAGACCTTTGCGGAGCTCCTCCTCAATTACCTTATGAGGAAGGACGGTGGGAGCGAGTCAAAGGAGATGAACAAAGTTTTCACTTTGTTCCATCTGGTGCGCGCGGTGCACACAATTTTTGCCCTCAGGGAGGGCAATTTCCACGCAGATTTTTGCTGTGGCATCAGCTTCATTGGCTGTTTCAAAACCAATATTGATCCAGCCGCAGCCCATGTTGTTAGTGGCTACATACACCGCGTGATGGAAAAGTGAGGGCTGTGCCTCACATGTTTTCTCCCACAGGGTCAGTGACTCATCCCCTAAGAAAGAGTCTGATCCCATGTTCCACCTTTGACAAAGGTTGGTTGAATTGAATGTACATATATTGCGCGTGCTTTACAGTAGATACCATAAACCCAGATGGTGTCTGAGTTTGCGATTTCTTTGCAGATTGGGTTCCTGGTCCCCCTCCAGGGCGTTTCTTGCCCTTATTTGCACCATTAAGCGCACTGCTTGCTGCGACGCTCGCCCATGTTGTATTATTTTTGCTATTAAAGTCGCCCATCTTTCCTGTGTGTGATTATCCAAATTTTCTGTTCAAATTGAATCATAGTAACTAAAGTGATTGTATGAGAAAGAAAAGCTACTTTATATTGAATCTTAAACCAGATTAATTATGCATACTTGGAAATTTTATAATATAATTAAAAATATCTAATAGAACAGATTGACCAATACAAAAATCAGACAATAAAACTTTGAAATATACATACTATAAATACTTACTTCACAATATAATATTATTGATTATAACATAGTTAATTTTTCCCTAAAATAAGATACTTTATTAAATATAAATTGGATAGTCAAGAATTTTAGTTTTTAAACATTTCCTGCTTTTGCTTGATGAGTAATTCTGGGCAAAAGGTAATAAAATCCAAAAAAGTCTTTACATGCCACTTTTTGATGTTAGGTTAGACCATGAAATTATATATTAGATAGATTAAAACTTCTTCATCTTGACTTTCATTGATAGATAATATGGCAAATATGCTTACAAATTGACCATGACACAAAAAATTGTAATTGTTATATAATATTTTTAGTGTTATTGAGGTTAAGTGCTAAAATAAACTGAACAGTTTAGCATAGAAGATTATTAGATGGATTAGAATAGAATTTGATCTTAATTACAGATTCTAATACATATATATAAAATAAATTAATGCTTGAAGAGACTTGTATAATAGGTTAGCTATTATACTTGCATATAAGATGTTGAGATCATATTAATTATTATAACAAGTGACTGCTATACTTAGCATCAAGCTGGACTAAATGGGTAAATAAAAAATAGGGCTCATATATAATTACTAATAAAAATAATAAAAATCTTTTTTTTTAGTAATGCTTTTATTAAATATCTTTATGAGAGCAAAAAATAAAAATCACTCTAGATTGGTGTTTATTTAAACTTTTAATTTTTATAACCATAAAAATGTTTTGGTCTTTGATTAACCCACTAAAATTAACTGTATGATCCAAACTACTGTATCAGCTAATAGAATTTAGGGTTTTGTATCATCATGGAATAACTATAAGAATTTTTAAATTGTATATCCTGAAATCTCTTGTTATTATAACTCTGATCTTTGATGCATATCTCCTCATGTATAATTTTTTTCATATTCCTTTATATATTAAACACTTACCATTTGTGTTATCTTTTGGTAAGTATGCAGTTTAGGATTAAATCATCTTGAGTGGTTAATTAAAAGAAGAGTTGATATTATATGCACACTATGAAATTAAGGACTTAATATATATTTAAAATATGTGGTTTCTTATTATCATATGATATTACTTTTTTAAAAATCTCTGGTTGATGTCTTTTGTACTACCAATCTTGCATATCTACTTAATAAAACACATTCGCTGACTGATTGACTGATATCTGAAACCTTCAAGTCTAATAATTTCAATCTATTTGGGTGAGTGGGTGAGAATTGGTGAATATTATCAAATCTGAAAACTATCAAGTCTGATAAACTCAATCTATTTGAGCGAGTGGGTGAGATTTTGTGAATATTATCAAATAATTTACCAAATTGCTCACCTAAAGCTAAATAAAAACAATATTAAAATTTTTTATAAATGTAAGTAAAGTTAGAATAGTCAGCTCACTAGCCGTGAGGACAACATAAAAGCTATTAGTCCTAGTGGCTTGAGAGTAGCACTGGCACAGCATATAGGCTATGTCAGTGTGAGCTTATCATCTGATAAAATTTAAATACTGTAGTGAAGCATGGGTATCTGGATGTTAGATTTGTATAAATTTTAAAAACCTGCTTAATTTGGTTCCCCTAATTAATAAATACTTTTAGCAAATTAAGTAAAAGTTATTTTAGTAGTTTAGAAGTCATGTCACATACATAATGATTTTATATAGAGAGATGTTTCAGGTAGCAGTTTAATGTTATTTGATTGTTCTAATAGGGTTTTTTTGTTTGGCCAAGTGGTTGATGGCTTTTGGTCAAATCAATAGGACACGGTTTAGTTTTGAGGGGTGATTAGTTATTGGTTGATTTGATAAGTTCAGTTAGGTTTAGCTGAGTGGTTGGTGTGTTTTGGTTGATTTGATTGAGCAATTAGATTTGGATGAGTGGTTATTACTTATTTATACTCTTATAAAATTTAAATTAAAAAATTTGAACATCTAAAATTATATAGACACCATATCAAAGCATGGGTAATGAGTGCTAGTTATTAAATATTATGAATTCATTTTTAGCACCTTGATAAAGTAATATAAATGTATGATAATTTTCACCCTTATATTATTTGGATACAGATGTTATTTTAGCCTATGTGCTAAATAACTGGACAAATAAAGATAAAGTGTTGGTTTTAAATCTGGTAAATTACTAAGGAGTAGGTTATTGGATGAAAAGAATTATAGTTTTCTCAATATATCACAGGTTACTACCTAAATTATACAGAATATCTGTCATGGCTCCATGACATAACTGAGGGCACAGACTGTAAGGATAAAGCAGGTCAACAGAAGGCCAAAAAGGTTAAGTTGGTAGGCCTTCCTGACCTGAAACATACCCCGAACCAACACTGGATACATATAAGATATGCCTAGGTTGGTCCTGGGTATGTGCGTAATGCTTGGCCTGGCGTTACAGCCAGGGCATTAATCCTTTGTGGTTGGAGCCACTCAATGAGCAAGTGACACTGTAGATGGGAGATATTGGAGCATGCAGTAAAAAATATACATGTTTAACATTTGCATTATAAAAACTAAAGCTTTATTTAATGCAAAAAAGCTTTTTTATAAAATATAACAAATCTTATGAACAAATAAATTGAAAAAAACAACAAAAAATTGGTTGTGTTTAAATATATGACCCATATTATATTGTCAAAGTCAAACATATCCTTTCACAATCTTTTAGCCATCGTGGAGCAATTATAAAATACAAGATGTACAAAAAGTTTGCTGGTTTTTCAGGTAGTAACACTGAGTGACTGAAATTCATTCTGACTCAACTTTCATTTCACATTGTGAGTTACATTATTTGGAAGATAAGACTTCATCGCTAAAGGTCTCTAATTTCTTTCAAACAAAACTTGACTCTTTAGACTACTATACCCATGTGTATCTTATTGTTCAGAAAGATTCACATATGCAAGCTGCTTCATAATATGGCTCCACAGCTGTAAACTTAATTGGGCAGCTATATGCTGACACACATCTGCAACAGTTAAAAGGCTTGGGCAGCTATTTGTAGACACTTGACTGCAAAGTGTTAAAACGCACCAGCTACGTTCTTGATCCAGATGGTTTGTTATGGTTGCTTAAGGAACAGAGATTGAAACCCATTCCAATTTCAATATTACCAAATCAGGTCAAGTCCAGTTACAATCCATAACTTGAGTTTGGTCAATTTTGAGTTACAGGACACTGGCCAATGGTAGCATGCGCCTATTGGTGTACTTAAGCTTAGCACCACTTCTAACAATCAACAACTCGCCCCCATTGCTTAAGTATGTTTCTATAAGACCAATTTTCCTTGTTGGTCAAGTTCTAATAATAAATTTCCCATTAGTTTACATTTTTAATATGGTTTTTTGGACAAACTTGTGTGCGGACCTCCTTGGGGAATTCTTTTACAACGTTGGCCATTTTAATTTAACAAAAATATCTACCATATCTGGTGCACCGCTGGGCCGCCCTGGTCCCCTCCAGATTAAGGCACCCAAGCATCCAGCACTGATCCCCACTTGATTATGGTTTCCTCTTTGGGGTCCACCCAAGTATTGTTGTTTATTTTTTATCAACTACTATATACTACATTGTACACCCTTGCCCTGGGTTACTTTGGCTCTGGCACCCTCAGCGGTGCTCTGTTTACCATCTTACTAATGACTGGTTCCCTGGCGGTGTGGCTGTGCATCCTGCACCAAATCTCTAGGAACAGGAGAGTTACAACAATTTCCTTGCAATAGTTTACCAATCACTTTATTTTATATGCATGTTAGATTTTAGGGTTTTTACTGCATGCTGATACATTTGGCACCTAAATTCCAACAATTAATTGCAGGAGAAGTTAAAATCTCTACTTCTGATATTAAATAATTGTAGGGAATTTTTTGACCACTTGATATTAAAAGGGGGAACTTGAAATAACAGTGATAAGTTGTTAATTATACTGGTTTGTTTTATTGAATTGATGTAGGAGGTAAAAAAAGTGAACCCTCTTCTGATCTCACTGTTTAGTATTTAAATTAACTCAATCTTTAAAGTGCAATAGGCATCAAATTCATTATTAGCTTTGTGACAAAATAGGAAATATGGACGTTCAACCTATAAGAGCTCTCAAATCTCAGCTCACTATAAGGGAACAGCCGATTTAGGTTGAGAGTAGGTATGACATGTCCATGAGACAAATATTTTATATATTTGAGCCAATCACTTTGAGGGAAAATAGTTGCACCTTGTGAGACCCCCTCCAAGGCTATAAAAGGGGGTGTTTGTGGCGTAGAAGCTTAAATTATAATAGAAGTGGTATGGGGAGGAACTCTCAATGGAATCCCCTGATTTTGGTTCATATTTGGTGCACTTTTCTTACCCAAATTTGTACTTTCTGCCTATGACGTATTAGTAAAAGTGTTACCCCAATTTAAGAGGTTCCAATGAGAATTGACCAAAGTCTTTTGGCCAATCTTTATCTGTATTAAAAAGCCAAATCATTATCATTATCAGCTTAGACAGGGAATAGTCTGACAATCATTAAATTAAAGCTGGTATAGAGGTGGATTCCCCCATCATTGGGATGTTTTGCACCCAAAACATTCTTTTCCTTTAAGTAACCAGGCAATTGTCTGACATTATCCCCTTCAAGAATGTTTAGGGAAGTATAGGGCGTAAGAATCGTCCATGTATTCTGTTTAAGGTAATACCTGTAGCAAAAGATTTTATAGAATAATCATCACATCTCTTGTAAGTGACTTTGAAGGGACTCTCCCAAATAAATCCAAGCTTGCCGCTTATAGGTGTGATGCGGTTATGGTAGTACAGGACCAGGTTAGACATTTTGAAAGAAGGTAGGTGAACCCAAAATTCATTGGCGGCTTGTCCTTCTTCTGTAACCATTTTAGAAGAGTTTGTCATTGCATCAGATTGAATCTGAATGATACATTGAGCCAATCTCCTCAAGGCTTTTTCTGGTTTCTCAACTTTAGAGGAGAAGACATCTCTAGCTAAAAGGGCGGGTATCCCTGGTTCCCGCCCATACAGAACACAGAATGTTGACATTTTCAGGATCTGGTGATAACTAATCTGGTATGCAATAGAGCACTGGGTAGGAATTACTCCCAGTGAAGTGGATCAGAGGATGCCATTTTATGCAGGATAGAAACCAAGGTTCCATTGGCTCTCTCCAAAGTCCCATTGGTAGAGGGATTATATAGGGCAAGAAGAGTTGTTGGGTCCCATGGACGTGGTTAGGATCTTGACTCTCTGGAGATAAAGTTCTTACCATTGTCACAAATTAGAACTTAGGGACAGCCATGGAGAGTAAAGATATTTTAATGTAGGAATGTTACGGTGGCCTTGGCCATTTGAGCATAGAGCCACGGCTTCAACCCACTTAGTAAAGTGGTCAATGCGTACTATGATAAATCCCTTTTCACTGGTAGTCTGCGGGAGGTGACCTACTACGTCTAGGCTGATTCTGTGTAACAGTTGTTGAAGGGTAGTTGGTTGATATTGGTATCTAGCCTTAAAACTCAATTGCTTCCTACACGTGAGGCAGGATCTAAGACTTCAACAATAGTTTCCATGATTCCTTCCCAGTATTTCCCCCTAATCCACTCGTAGGTTTTCTTAACTCCCCCATGATCTAAGGTAGAGTGAGCTTCCAGGATAACAGGTACATATTCTGAGGGCCATAGATAAGGCAACCACTTTGCTCTCACCTGCTTAAACATCTTCCCGCTCTCCACTTTGGTGTTTCAGGAGTGGAAGGCTAACATTTTCTGGACTTGTTCATCCTCATCATCCCAGTTATTGGGTGTCATTAAGAGGTCATATAACCTCTCCTCCTCACTATTATCCAGATGCAGGATGTGCAACTGAGTTAACCCATCAACATTCATGTGGCAGGTTCCCACACGATGTTCAATCTTCGTGTCATAATGCTGGAGCTTTAGAGCCCAGCGTGCTAACCGCACAGTTGGATCCTTTATATTCTGTAACCATTTTAAAAAAGCATGGTTGGTAATCACAGTGAATATAGTGCCATACAAGAAAGAATGGTAGTATTTTACAGCTATCAAAACAGCAAGGCACTCCTTCTCTTTGACGCTTTAGTTGCGCTCCGCCTTTGACAGCATCTTACTGAAATAGGATACAAGATTATCTACACCGTTTTTATCCAATTGGGCTAATGTATCCCCAACAGCATAGTCTGAGGCATTGATAAACAAGATAAAAGGTTTTTTATAATCTGGGTGCCATAGGATAGGACGTTGTTGCATCAGTTGCTTCATAGCTTTAAAAAGCATCCTTTTGTTCTGCACTCCAATGGAAAGGAGTGTTCTTCATCAATAGGTGGACAAGGTGCTTGCTAAGCTGAGCGAACTTTGAGACGAACTGATGATAATATCCCATCATGCCCATAAATACCTGAATATCCCATAAATTCTTGGGGAGACATTTTTGATATGCTTCAACCTTGTCATGTAAGGGTTGGATTCCTTATTGGGAAATGGCGTGTCCAAGGAAAGGCCTCCTCTGGAAAAAGTGCACTTGGAGGGTTTTAATTTGATATTGGATTTGCGTAAGCGTTAAAAAACACTTCCTTCAGGTGAGTTAGATGTTCTTTTAAGGTCTTTGATAACACCATGATGTCATCAGGATAAACTATGATGCAACTTAACTTCAGGTCCTGCAAGGTATGATCCATTGCTCACTGGAAAGTGGCGGGCACATTGCACAACCCTTGAGGAAGTTGGGTGGGTTGGACAAGACCAGAACTGTAAATTAAAGCAAGTTTCTCCTGGTCTTCGTGGGAAAGGTCCATTTGCCAATAGCCGCTATCCAAGTCCATGGAGTAGAAGAAATTAGAGCCAGAGAGTTGGGCCAGGGCGTCATCAATGTGGGGGATAGGATAAATATCCTTTTTTGTGAGGTTATTTAGTTTGCAGTAATCCATGACTATCCAATGACATCCGTTTTACTATGATAAGCAAGAGAGGGGAAAACCAAGGGTTTTGTGAAGTAGCTAGTAACCCCGCGTCTAGTAACTGCTTGAGCTCAGTCCTCATCTTCTGTTCTTCCACCTTTGATTTGTGGTAAGGTTTTGACCAAATGGGACGGGCATCACCCACATCAACGAAGTGGCTTCAGTTCTTCATGTGGCCATAGTCATTATCCAATTTGGAAAAAAGTCGCTATATCCTTCCAATAAAGTATGGTCCTTTTCCAGCTCATCTGGGGTCATCTCATCCGAAATATGGACATTTAGTAGGGTACATAACAGGTTATTTATTGGAAAGACCAAATCCGTCATAGAGCCAGTGAAGTGGATAAGTTCAATGCCCTCTATGGGGACCAATAAGCCTCTGCCAATCTCCTGGTTTTTTCTAATAACCATGTCCTTGCCATTGAGGTTTTCCAAAAGGATAGTGATAGGTCTCCTGTAGACTGGGTCTAGTACCCCAGGCAATACATGAGTCTCCAAGGGGCTAGCGCCCTCAATACTTATGGGGTTAAACAGTGGTATGGGATTTGGAGCGTGATCTTCGTGTCAACCACTCGTTGTTCACCAGGTTTAATCAAGACCTCGTCTGCAGCATAGAGAGGGATACCATCCCTAGCATCCACTGAATTGGGCAACTTTTTTGTATTTCTCCCATAGGTGGTATAATGTAAAGGCAAAGTGGAAAAGGGGTATTCAACCAGGCAAAAGTATTTGTTCTTGCTGAGATCTTTATTGGATAAGACTAAAGGGACTTCATAGTTGAGTAATAAAAGAAAATCTAGCCCAGGTTGATTATTCCCTCATACTCAATAGTAAACTGGGTACCTATGAGCATATAATAGGTTTTGTTGTCCAAGGCCACTGCTGGGGCTGATAAGATAAGCTTCCCAATTCGAATGGGAAGGGAAGAATATGCCCCAATGGCACGAGTGTTGTTGAGGCCCATGGTTCCAAACTCCTGAATATACTCCACGTCAGGCGCCAGCTTTATCTTTTTTATCAGCTTAGAGGAAATTACGTTAACGGGGGAGCCAGTATCCAGGATCGCCATCATCCAGACTTTTTGAATGTTTACTTCCACCTTGGTAGATGTTCCACCAAATTTATGAGACAGAGCCAAGATCTCCTTGAGCCAGAAGGTGGAGGTTAGTTTATGAGCGGTCTCAGGGTTTTTTCCAGAATGGATTTTATGGTATGGAGCTGCTGAAGAGGTTGGATAAAGCCAGAAAAGAACTGATTGGCATCGCTGGCAGTGTCAATAACTTTTGCTAACCCTAAAACTTGGATGAGGTATGTGTCCTCAAGTAGGAGGGTCTCCTATACTCCTTCAGAGTTCAGCTAATCCGGTATACCTACTTCAGCTGGGCTCCTATGACATAATAACCAACTTCCTCATAACACCCTTCAGACTCGTCATCAGAAGGATTGTCCACACACATTGGGTGGACGCTATAAGGGCGGTTGAAGGAGGAAGTCATAACTTTAGAAGCTGTGGGGCCATCCGCAGCAATGATCATTGGAGGAGCAGGCAGCTTAGCTTGAGCAGCCTTGTCCTTGAACCCAGGGTTGTTGGGAGCAATTGTCACTGAAGGTAGAGGTTTGGGTTTCCTCATGGCTACAGGTTTTGGATTATAGTTGGCTGGAAGAAATAGCGTCATGGAGGGTGATGCTTTAACTATGCCAGATTTGGGTTGATCAGAGGCTGTGAGACGTAGAAAAACAAGTGGTTTAGCTTTAGCAATCTGGTACTAATCCCATTGTTGGAAGAGGTGAATGTCACCTGAGAGAGGGGTTTAGGCTTAGGAGCAGTCTTTGGGACCATTTGGAGAGGTTTATTAGATAGCAAAAGATGATTTTGGTGGCAAGGTGGGGGCAGGGAGCGCTGCCTCATTGATGATAATGCACTCTGACTTACTTTCTTGAGAACCTCAGTTTGCTGAGCGAAGAAAGATCAGGTTTGAACTGCACCTCAGGTGCTGGGCTCAGAGTAGTGATCAGCATAGAGATCAACATAGCCTCCTTTGGTGGGGCTTTAGTTGAGAACTCCTCAATAGTCCAAACCTGGGGTTCACCACAGCTTGTTTGTTGTCGCACAGGTATGAAAATCAGCAACATCTAACAAGGCCTCTAATATGTAATGGGCGTTTTCTTAGTTTCACTTCACTGAGATGATATGTCAAGCTAAAGAATTTTGGGAAGCTAACCCAGTTAACTTGGCCGTGATGGCATCATCTAGTTTTAGCATGTTAAATGCTGACAACCTCTGAGCAGCAAGGTGAAATTGCTCAGTAAAGGCAGTGATCCGTTCACCTTCATGCATGCTAAAGCACATAAATGTTTGTTTTTCCCTGGTTAGACTCTGCTTGGAGCCAAATTCTGCTATAAGAGCTACCTTAACCTCTGCCCAGGTATTTAGAGTATCCATATAAGGGACCATCATTTGTTGGGCCAGTTGACTTAAACGAGGAAGGATGTGCTTGACCTTCCAGTGGTCAGTCGCCCCTTCCATAGCTACTTCATAAACGTATAAGAACTAAACAATGCTATCCTCACCAGGGGTGGGTTTGTCTTTCTTAGGACATTTAAATGGGCGCTGTTTAAGCTTTTTAAGTCGTGATATAGTGCTGGCTAGTTATTGTTCAAGGGCAACTAGCAAGGTTTTAGGAAGCATGGAGGTTGTAAGGTTTAATTAACCCAGATCCTCCATTTTGATAAAGTAATTTGTGATGTATTACTATAAAGCCCCAGGAGATGTCCCCTGTGTGTGGATCAGGAACTCTTTCCGTTTTCAAGTAAAAAGGCTCCAAAGAGGGTGGCTGTACCCTTGTTACCCAGGGTGACCTCGCCCACATGGTAGACGAGTGCTGGGTAATTGCTGTCCCTCTTTGAATCCCTCCCCCAGTGCCCACACTCACCTCAGCTGGACTTGTTTTCTGGATCAGGGAAATCTGCGCCAATATCACCTAATCAAAGTCAATTAGTCTGAAACTGAGTAGAAATAAGCCTGACAATTGGAAACCACATTTTCAAATAGGGATGAAGATTGAATTATTGTCTGGAATCGCTGACAGTTTTGATTCAGCCATCAGTGCAATCATCAAAACTAACCCCCTCTCAAAATCATTGGGGATGATCCCTGATGTGCAGGTAGTAGCATCAAAAACCATAAATGATAGTTTGAAGCACCATCTGGCAAATTGGGAGTTGCAGCTGGCACAACTCTTTTGACCAAACAAACAGCCCAAAAACTGGGCGTGGGCAGGTTGGACATCCTGAACTCGTTTCCAACCAATTGGGACCACTCCTACATGGGGTGGCCCTGGGGAATTCCTGTTGCTCGTTGGGCAAGACGCTGTCACACCAACTGCCAGAAATGCAGTTGAGCATTGGTTCAGGCATTTGAGGTCAAACTGACAGTGACTCAGCCTGCTGCCAAATTCTTCAATGTCAGTTCCTATTTAGCTTATCTGCCCTATCCCCAAAAATTCGCTGGTTAGGTTGGACTTAAGGGACCCAATCCCTTCTTGTTCCCGCATCAATCAACCACTATTTAATCAGTTGCATTACACTGAGAAAATCGTTGTTCAATTTTCTTCACTTTCCTTTAAATAAAATTTTGTCACTAAAAGCTATCAATCTTCTATTTTATTGATATCCTTCTGGTCATATTCCTGATGGCATTACTCTGGTGGCCTTTTGGTCCCTATACTGGATGGGCTTTACCAGTATTAATGATTACTATGGCTCCCACCATCGTGAACTGGATTCAATAGGCCAGATACTTCTGGAAATTCAACCCTCTTATTTCAGCTATATGCCTTTAATATAATGGGATCTTGTGGCCTTACATTCCCCATTTCCAAGCAAGGATCCGCCCCCTTGTCTCCTTAGTTGTATTGAACTCACCCACCGGTGACCTTGAAGAAACAATCCCAGTGGTGCATCCCTGCAGCAAGACCCCCAGTGTCTGGGGTTGTTTCCATTTGGTTCGTTTTTGGGTTGGTATTCACAATTGCTCTACACCAATGATTCATCATTTCCCAATTCGCAGCTCCATATAGCGTCATACATGTGGAAATGCCTCTGGCATTCTGGCTTGCTTTTTAAGTGCTCAGGCATCTTGACTGGCAGGCCAGTCTAAACCTATTCTGCCATTTACATGACATAATCAATCAACCATTGTTTCCTGCCACTTCTGCCCTGCTCTTCAAGGTGGGCACTGCAGTGGTTACCCTTTACCAAAAGAATGTGCAATCAGTAGTTTGCTTTTTGTTGTTTGTTTGATCACTTGCCAATTTTGTGGGTATTATACGCTTTACCTTGGAGAAACTTCTTCAGACCAGCAGAGCCTCGTGGATTACTACCTCTCCCCCACCTTATATTCAGGAAGAAAGTTCACATGTTCCTTCCTGTGATATTGTGAATTAGGTTCTCAACGCCCTCGCTGAGGTGCAAATGCGTTATGTGATTGCCCTTAACAATGCCGCTGCATTTTCCATTCCCAACAAGGGGTCACTTTGTTGGACGCTGTAGAAGATGATGCCTGTCGGTGGGTGTGAGGCCTTCTGCGTTCTTCCTCACAAGTGGGGGATCCCACCTCACTGATTGACATCATATCAGTTGCTTTGAAACCCCCTGTGTCACGCTCAGACTATTTATTCCAATTGCTTTCTACTATGGCCAAAGCCCCCAGCTTGGCTTCTTTAGTCTCTACCTTCACAAACAGGCTCTCGCACTGGACCTCTATAATGATATGCTTCAGGCAATCTTTATATCAGGCTTAACTTCAGTTTCTGCTCATCACGAGGTTTGGCCCACCTCAAAAGGAATGGTGGATCAAATATGTAACTCTGCGACCACTATTAATGCCACCCCTTGCCATACCTTCCACTATCAAGGGGGAAATTTTATGATAAGAATACCCATTGACAATGCAGATGCAGTTTTTATCATTGAACCAGTGTTAGTCCCAGTATCAGGGTCTGTCACTATTCCTGCGTCGGAGTTGGGTTATCCTGGTTCACCTATAAATGAATCAGTAAAAGCCCAGATAGAGGAAGCCAGTTCCCAAGCCCTTGTTCTTCCCAACTTTACTCCAGAAAAGGCCCCCGACCTTTCCCTTAATTTGCCTGCCATTTCTTCAGTTGCAACAGAAACGCCCTAATCTACCAATAAACAAAACTTCGCTTATTTCTTATTACCTATGAAGATTAGTATCAGATCTCACCACATCTCCTTTGAGGTTTTGGTGGATACCGGAGACACAGGTAATTTCATGAGCGTCAGGTTAACCCAACAATTGGAACTGAACATGGACGTAGGTCCATTGGTGAAGGTGGCTTCTTCATCCTCCCAGACATCATATATAGTCTATCGGCCAGTGCCTTTTTTGGTACACCAGTTTAGCTTCTGCAATAAGTTTTCCACTATGCCAAACTTGGTGTTTCCGTTGATCTTGGGGGTTGGATGGTGGCGCTGACAACATTTTAGAATCCACCTGGAGTCAAACATGTTGTCATTCATTAATGATCAACTGGAGGGGATATTTCCCTTAGTCAACACTCTTAAGAAAACTTAAGGTCGCAGTTCTATTACATCCCTCGTTTCTCCTGCAGATCTTCTGTCTTACTTTCCTGAAGATCTAATGCGCTATCAAAGTATCTTTAAATTCATAAAAGTTGTACCGTCTGCCTCCTCATACTAAATTTGACTTGGGATTTAGAATGATGGTGAAGTTGGTAAATATCACTTGTCCGTTGTATCCCCACACAGCGGAGGAGGAGGTTGCATTTAACACTTGGTTAGATGATATGCTTAAAAAGGGTGGTTGTTTAAGGAGACATCGCCAGTCACATCTCCCATCATCTTCACCAAGAAAGCTGATGGCTCCCTCCAACCCTGCATGGATTACATTCACTTAAACAAAGTTACAGTTCATGATCCTGCTCTCTCTGCTCGGCGTAACTTTCCAAGAAAATTAATTTGGTAAATTAAAAGCAAACACTTAATTGCACTAAAGTCTTGCTCCGATGTTGTTGGATCCCCCACTGACTGTCCCAGCTTGGGGCAGCGGCGAAACTCCCCCCTCCGTTTTCCTTCTGACAGGAAAACGCTCTCAGACTGGCTCACCCAGTCGTTCCAAACCCTTGGGACAATTCATTCCTCCCAAGGATCTCTATGCCCATCTTTCATGAACCCAAGCGGTGCCCCACTGCCCCCTGGTGCTCCCCCAGAGCAACATGCATTTTGGCCTTAGGGTCAAATATGGGAAATTCTTCCCCTATGACAACTAAGCCATTATCAAAATGGCTCAGGCAGTGATGACACCAGCCTGTTTTATTGACTTCCGCCCCTATAAAGGGTACTTTGATCTTGGCTTCCCCTGTGAAGCTGATGCAACCACTATGTCAACGGTGCCATTAGTATTTAATAATATTCCCCTTCCCACAACTTGGACCTGGCTCCCAATGGACACCACCTTGGTGGTCCAGTTTGCTGGTTTGCCCACCCACCTCCCCCTGAAGTGCTCCACCAGAAGCTGATGGAAGGTTTATCAGCCTACAGCGTCAACCCCATCTTACAATTTGTGGTCCCAAATGGGGCCATATGCCTCGCTGGGCCTCAGGTGTATGCCACAATCAGCCCTGAATTTACAAAAATTTCTTTGGCAACTCCCCCTCATACCACCATCCCATCTGCCCCCGACCATCCGTTCTGGGCCCACGTTGAGGGCGGATGGACAATTTGACCATCCTGTTTTGAGTTAGACCACTCAAAATGCAAATGCCCATACTCAGAAACTTCTGCCAACGTCAAAAGTTTGCCTGACGCCCACCAATCTGCCACCCACCCTGCGCCAACTCTGACATGGGGTACGATCCTACCTTCCCCTCCTCCAATGCCTGATGCTGCAGCTGCAGCTGCAGCCACCAATCAGTTTCCACCTTGCCCCAATGCCATAAATAATTCATTCAATCAAACATCAGATTGGATCCCAGTTTGATCCCATGCATCTGCAAATGAATTGAATAAACCTCAACCATACGCTGATTACCCAATCCAATTCAACCAAAACCCATGGGAATTATAGGATGAAATCGATGAATCAGGTAATGTCATTGAAGAACTTACGCTACAAGTCAAGAGGCTCTGTAACGCAGAATGGGATGCAAAATTCCCGCCTCAGAAATATGTCCCACAACCTAATGCCAAACCGTTTTACAGCAACCACCAGCTTGCAGTAGAAGCAGCCGCCACACCAGATTGCCATCCACTCTACAAAGCTGCCGCCAAATCTGTGGCTGCACTCACAGGAGGAATTCCACCTCCCATCATCCCCAAAAATCTTACTGCACAATTTAAGATAAACGTGAAAACTTTACACAAAAACGTCACTGAAGCCATCCAGAACGTGGTAACAGTAGCACGGAATCTGAAAGTAAAAACCACCTGAACCAACATTAACCACGTTTGTTAAATTCCCAGACGCCCGCCTCAAAGCTGAAAACGCTTTGGCCAAATACATCGTTGGCATTATAATGGCTGGCAACTATTTGATAGTTCCAGTCATCACGGATATTGAACCCCATGCCGCCAATCCCTCACACCCTTACTATCTGCCTTAACGCGCACCCTACTCTGGAATGAGATGGATGCAGCCAAAGATGAGCCCCCCAATCCCCCCTCCCCATCCACCATGGAGGGATAGCAGTATTCGCTGCCCACCTGGTTGGATATTTGTTAGGTATGAATCAATCGATCCATCCATTTTGGGCGTTTTGTTTAATCATTAATTTTTATTATGATTTTTAGTTTTTTAGTTTGGTAATGTTCATCCCCTGGTTGGCTTACCTCAATTAAATAAAATACAGTTCACAATCCCTACCCTCTGCCCCTGGAGCAGACGTTCAGTCAAGCAATCACTAAATTTCATGTGTTTTCTAAGCTGGATCTAATTAATGCCTTCAACCAGATTTAGGTGATGAAAGGGAAAGAATGGGTAACCACGATATGAACAAAGCAAGGCATTTTACAATTCCTCATAATGCCATTTGGGTTGAGGAATGTGCCCATTATGTTTCAACAAATGATTGACAATGTACTGAGAGATCTCCAGTTCACTTGCACGGTTTCATATATTGATGACATTCTAATTCACTCCCTAAACCCCCAAACAACATGCTAAAGGCTTGGAAGCAGTCATGGCTGCTTTGCACAAAGTGGGCTTGTTCATCAAGTCTTCCAAATGCGAGTTCTATAAGGAGGAAGTTACCTTTCTTGGGAGCCTAGTCCTTAGGATGGCTATGTGATTCCTCCCAATAGTTGGATGCTATCCACAAATGGCTGACTCTGACAACCCAGAAACAATTATGGAGTTTCTTGGGAACCATTATTTTCCTAAGGAAATTTTTCCCAGCCCTTTCCCAGTTGGCTGCCCCGCTCCACCCCCTCACAGGCAAGAATGTGCTGTTTTGTTGGACGCCTGAATGCCAGCAGGCGTTTAAGTCAATTAAAGAGGTGTTTTTATCCCCGCCTGTCCTGAAACATGCAGATCCTGCCAAACCATATATTGTTATGTTTGATGCCTCCTTGGTGGCAATGGGTGTGGTGCTGCTCTAAGAGCACGATGGCTTGGAACATTGGTTGCTTACTTTTCCCAAAAATTTACTTCTACGGAACAATTCTGAGCCATCTATGATAAGGAGTTAGCAGCTGTAGCATAGGCATTGACTCATTGGAGGTAATTGTTACAGGGTTCTCAGCATGAGTTAACTGTGCACATGGATCACCAAGCTCTCTTGTATTTCTGTAAACCCCAAAAATTGGTGCATTGGCAAGCTTGCACCTATTGGGACTTGTGCAGTTTCAATTTCAAATATGACTTTGTAAAAGGTGTGCTTAACATACTTCCTGATTTCCTTAGCCACAACCTGGCCTACTGTCCCTCGGACTCAGATGAAGTGGACCTCATTACCATGATTCACACCACTCACATTTTGTCAATTGTTCCCCAATTATTTCTTCAGTCACCTTTGCTCCCAATTCTCCCCTAGTTACGCAGGTCTTAGCAGCCCAAATTATCTGCCCCAAAGGAATGTAGTTATTTAAACAATTTTCCCTCCAAAATCAAAATCACTCTCTGTATTCCTTTAGTGGAGGGCCTTATTTATTTTAGGTCGCGAATTTGGGTTCCCCCTCTCTTCAGAGCCGAGGTATTTTTTACACATCACGACCCTCCTGTAATTGGCCATCCAGGCAATAAGAAATGCATTGACTTGATCAAGTAGACCTATAATTGGGTGGGTTTAGCTGAGGAATTTTTGGCCTGGATCACCGATTGCATTACTTGTGCTTGGGCTAAGTTAGATCGTTCTGGTAGAAATGGGCTTCTTGATTCTTACAACAGGCGGAGGGTCCATGGACATCAGTGTCCGTGGATTTTACTGTCAAACTCCCCTGCTCTAATAGTTTTTGGCGGTGATGGTGGTGGCTGATCATTTTACCAAGTTTTCCCTTTTTATACCCTGTGCTTCCACGATTACATCAGAGGAAACTGCTCGTTTCTTTGTGCGCCATGTGTTTTCAATGTTTGGTCTCTCGCAGGAGATCATCAGTGACTGTGGTTCACAGTTTACAGTGCAGTTCTGGAGTGAACTTTTATCTATTTTAAAAATTCTCCTCTGTCACTCCACGGTGTATCATCCCCAGTTCAATGGACAACTCAAGTGAGTTAACCAAGTCCTAGAACAATACCTGCGTTTCTATGCTGCAGCCGCACAGGACATCTGGGCTAACGACCTTCCCCTTGCTCAATTCGCCTACAACAACGGGATTTACGCTTCCATGTGGTTTTCTCCCTATGAAGCAACGGTAGGTATAATACCTTTTTTGGTTGCACCCTGCTTGTGGCCAGAGTTCCAAGCTGATGCGGATCATGCTGAACATATTAGGTATACTCAATCCTTAGTGCGGGAGCACCTCACTAAAGCTATCAAAGACTACAAGCTGTTCGTGGATTGTAAGTGAAACCCAGGTTATAAAAATCAGTGGGCTCCTATGTTATGCTCAATACGCGACATTTGAGAATGCAGGTACCCTCCTGTAAGTTTGCAAGTAAGCGTATGGGCCCCACTTGGTGGAGGAATACTTGGGTAATGGTGCATTCTGGTTAAAACTACCAGCCCATTAGAAACGGCACCACATCTTCCACGTTTCCCAGTTATCACCATTTAAAGCACTGTTCCCACAGATCCTGAGACAATTATAGTTGAAAATTCAGAGGAGGCTGAAGTGGAAAATATCCTAGTATCACGCAAGTCCCAAAGTTCCATTCAGTATCCTGTGGCCTGGAAAGATTATCTGGCCTATGATAACAGTTGGGTTAAGGCCCACGAGTGCGCTAACTGTATGGAAATGGTTGAGGAATTTCATGAATCCCACCCCAACGCTCCCCACCACCTCCCCCAAAAAAGTTGCAACTGTGATGCAATCAAATTTCCCAAAGCGCTCAAAATGTGGCCCTGTTGCAGTTTTCTAGTGGTGGTGCCCTTCCTTTGGAAAAAGGAAAGGGTAATGTAAGTCCTGGGGAACATCCCCTGTGTGTGGATCAGGCACTCTTTCCATTTCCAAGTAAAAAGGTTCCAAAGAGGGTGGCTGTATCCCTCATTACCCAGGGTGACCTCGCCCATGTGGTAGACGAGTGCTAAGTAACTGCTGTCCCTCTTTGAATCCCTCCCCCAGTGCCCACACTCACCTCAGCTGAACTTGTACACCAGATCAGGAAAATCTGCGCAAGATCACTAAATCGACTTTAATTGGTTCAAAACTGAGTAGAAACAAGCCCAATGATTAGTTACCACATAGTCAAAAAGGGATGTATACTGAATTATCAGCTGGAATTGCCAACAGTTTTGATTTGGCCAGCAGTGCAATCATCAAAACTAACCCCCTCTCAAAATCATCAGGGATGATCCCCAACATGCAGGTAGTAGCATTGGAAACCATGAACGATAGTTTGAAGCTCACATCTAGCAAATTGGGAGTTGCAGCTGGCACAACTTTTTTGACCAAACGAACGGCCCAGAAATTGGGCACAGGTAGGTTGGGCATCCTGAACCCGTTTCCAATTAATTGGGACCACCCCTACATGGGGTGGCCCTGGGGGATTCCTGTTGCTCGTTGGGCTAAATGCCATCACACCAACTGCTGGAAACGCATTTGAGCCTCAGTTCAGGCATTTGAGGATGAACTGAGAATAACTCAGCCTGCCGCCAAATTCTTCAATGTCAGTTCTTATTGAGCTTATCTGCCCCCATCCCCAAAAAATTCGCTGGGTAGGTTGAACTTGAGGGACCTGATTTCTGCTTGTTCCCACATCAATTGACCACTATTTAATCAGTTGCATCAAAAGAGAAAATTGTTGGCTGATTTTCTTCACTTTTTTTAAATAAAGTTCTGTCACTAAAAACTATTAATCTTCTATTTTATTGATATCCTTCTGGTCATATTCCTGATGGCATTACTCTAGTACCCTGTTGGTCCCTATACTGGATGGGCTTTACCAGTATTAATGATTACTATGGCTCCCACCATTGCCAACTGGATTCTATGGGCCAGATACTTCTGGAAATTCAACCCTCTTTCTTTGACTATATGCCTTCAATATACTGGGATCTTGTGGCCTTAGATTCCCCATTTCCAAGCAAGGATCCGCCCCCTTGTCTCCTCAGTTGTATTGAACTCACCCACCGGTGACCTTGAAGAAACAATCCCAGTGGTGCATCCCTGCAGCAAGACCCCCATTGTCTGGGGTTGTCACCATCTGGTTCGTCTTTGGGTTGGTATTCACAATTGCCCTACACCAATGATTCATCATTTTTCCAATCTTCAGCTCCATATAGCGTCATATGTGCAGCAATGCCTCTGGCATTCTAACTTGCTTTTTGGGTGCTCACGCATCCTGACTGGCAGGCCAGTCTAAACCTCTTCTGCCGTTTTCATAACAATTATCCCCTGTAGTGAGCTTTGATTGTTGGATTTTAGGGTTTTACTGCTTTCTGGTGCTTTTGGCACCTAAATTCCAACAATTAATTGCAGGAGAAGTTACATTCTCTACTGCTAATTTTAAATAATTGTAGGGATTTTTTGACCACTTGATATTAAAAGGGGGAACTTGAAATAACAGTGATAAGTTGTTAATTATACTGGGTTATCTTATTGAAGTGATGTAGGGGGTAATAAAAGTGAACTCTCTTCTGATCTCACTGCTTAGTATTTAAATTAACTCAATCTTTAAAGTGCAATAGGCATCAAATTCATTATTAGCTGTGACTAAATAGGAAATATGGACGTTCAACCCATCAGAGCTCTCAAATCTCAGCTCACTCTGAGGGAACAGCCGATTTAGGTTGAGAGTAGGTATGACATGTCCATGAGACAAATATTTTATATATTTGAGCCAATCACTTTGAGGGAAAATAGTTGCACCTTGTGAGACCCCCTCCAAGGCTATAAAAGGGGGTGTTTGTGGCGTAGAAGCTTAAATTATATTAGAAGTGGGATGGGGAGGAACTCTCAATGGACTCCCTGATTTTGGTTCATATTTGGTGAAATTTGCTTACCCAAATTTTTACTTTCTGCCTATGACGTATTAGTAAAAGTGTTACCCCAATTTGAAGGGTTCCACTGGGAATTGACCAGGGTATTTTGGTCTATTTTATCTGTATTAAAAGTTGAAGCATTATGACCATCTAGTACTAAAAAAAAAGTTGAAGCATTATCATTATCATCTTGGACAGGTAATTGTCTGCCAAGCATCAAATTAAAGCTAGTGCAGGTGTGGACTCCCCCATCATTGGGACTATTTGCACCCAAAACATTCTTTTCCCTTAAGCGGGAAGGAAATTGTCTGATAGTGCATCAGAGTTATCCATGTGGGGCTTTCACTGAGTGTGAATTGGATGCGCCTGTCACTTGTCATGGCCTCAATGGGGCTCACCACCGTTTTATTGTTTATCTGATGGCTGGTGCATCTTGGCGTTATTCTTGCTACCTCCAACTGGGAGGTTCCCACCCTTCTTTCTTGTACCTGGTGGATTTGAGTGCTTCATGATCTGGGTGTTGTGATTCACTGATTTACCCCAAAATCAATGAAAACGTTTTAATTAAAATAATTTTTTCTTATTACTGAATTGGGACAGTGCGGGCAGGATCATCAAAGAAGGGACTGGTGGTGATGGTCTTGATTAACAATGCACAACCTGCCGCCAAACTGAGTATGGGATCATTCATGGCCCAAAACGCGTTTTATAACGTTAGTTCCATATAAAACAAGCCAGATACTATCGCTTGTAGCTCTATTTTGGAACCCATCTCAGTATACCAGATCACCCCAGAGAACCTGCGCTTGACCCCTAACATGATCCAAAGAACTTAGGCGGTAGAAAAGGAGCTACGTCTAATATATGAAAATGTTTATGCAACTGCTGAAGATATGGTGAGATATGTGGCCTCAGTAGTAAGTATGGCCAATTATCCATCTCCATTCTATAATGCAAAAACATACCCTGGAGGCATGCTTATGCCTGATGAAGAGTTTTCTGGTGAGGTGTTGGCGTCTTATGCTTTGAATAAAGACCATTCTGGATATTTATTGTTTACTGATGCCCTTTCATCCCCTTTAGGGAAAATCAGCACAACTATTTTGGTGGATACAGGAGCCTCTGAGAATTTTAATGACCAAGACCTAGCCAACTACCTTGATTTGAATTACTGGTTTGGTGGTATGGTTAGGGGAGGGGCTTCCCAAGGTATTCCCACGCTGAAGGTTCTGGGGTTTGTGGGTTATCAAGTTGGCATATATCAACTTGGCTGACCGCTTCTAAGCATTCAAAAGCCTCTTGTTCCCCATTATTTTGTGAGTAGAGTGGTGGAGAAAGTATGACGATAGAACCAACTTTAAAGACAATACCTTCTCCTTAACTATAAAGAATTGTCATAAATTAGTTGTACCCTTGTCTGAGGCTAATTTTAAAGCGATTTGCCCCAATGGCCCATGGTTCATACACTCAGTCTTGCTCCGTTGCTGAAGTTATCGTTGGAGGTACCCTTACCTTCCTGTTTGGAGGAGATGGAATCATCTTTTGATGCAGCTTCAGCCAATGTACTACCAGAACATTCAAAGTTTGATTATGAGTTTTAAACTCACCATTGATCTGGTGCATATATTTTCTCCCATTTACCCCTTGACTGTATGGAAGGAAGCAGCATTAGATGTATGGGTAAAGGAGCAGTTAGCTAAAAGCGCTATATTTCAGCATACCTCCCCAGTATGCTTCAATTTCTCTTTGTGGCTAAAGCCAATGGTACCTTACGCACATGTGTAGATTATGGAAATCTCAACAACGTTATAGTACCATATTTACATCCCATCCCGTTGGATTCTCATATTGCTCACTACGTGGAGAAGGCTAGAGTCTTTTCCAAATTAGACTTTTTAAACGCGTTCAATAAGATCCATATCAAGAAGGTCCAGGAGTGGCTAACCGCATTCCATACCAGTAAAGGAATAAGATGTTCCAGGTTTTGCACTTTGGGGTTAAAAACGCCCCAGCCATCTTTCAACGCCGCATAGATGCTGCCTTGGGGACCTTCTGGGTGATTGCAGTGTCTTACATGGACGATATCCTGGTGTTTTCTTATGATCAAGAATACCATGCAATACACCTGTGAAAAGTGGTGGAGAGTTTAAGGGCAGACAACCTTACAATGAAAATTAGTAAATGTGAGTTCTTAAAGACCCAGGTCACCTTCCTGGGCAACGTCATGTTTGATCAAGGCCACCTAATAACTCCAGATAAGGAGAAGGCGATTTGTGAGTGGCCCAGTTTGACTTTGGTCAGGAATTGAGGAGTTTCTTTTGGGGACACGTATGTTCCTTAAGAAATTTAAACCAAATCTTTCTGAGGTGGTGGCGCCCTTGTATAAGGTGAGTGGATCAAAAGTGCTCCAGTGATTTCCCTTTTTCAGGTTACCTTCCAAGCGGTAAAGTGCACCCAGTTATCCATGTCTGTCCTTCGTCATGTAGATCCCATAAAGGAGTTCATTGTGGTTACTGATACCTTTAACTTTGCCATAGCGGTGGCATTATTACAATTAGGCGAAGATGGAAAAGAGCATCCAGTTGGGTATTTTTTTACAAAAGATGTCTCTGGCTGAGTTAAACTACGCCAATTATGACAAAGAGTTATTGGTAGTGGTTAAGACGCTTACTTATTGGCGTCATCACTTGCATGGATCATACCAACCATTCCACGTTTGTACAAATCACCTTGCCTTGCTGTACTACCGCGCACCTCATGTCTTAACTCCATTGCAAACCCACTGGCATGAGACCCTAGCCCAATTTATGTTTTTTTATGAATTTAAAAAGGGCAAGGAGAATGGTTTGGCGGATGCTTTGAGCTGAAACCCTGCACTAGATCCAAAGCCCAGGAGGTAGAGGTACACAACACCCACTTGGTGATTCTGCCAGGTAAAATTGTGTCTTAACTTCCTTCTCCCTTGGCCCACGGGCCAGCACTTTTTCCTCTGGAAAATGCAGAGGAATATGTTATGTTCTGAAAAAAATCCTTTCACAGCCCCTGACAGCAGAGTATAATATGGTCCTCACCAAGAGCAAGTTGAATCAAGAAGAAATTATCAGAGGCTACCACGTTAAGGACGAGATGGTGTGGTTCCAGGGGCACCTATGGGTTCACGATGGACCACTTCGCCTAGGTATCATCTGGGGCCGCCATGATGAACCAACATTGGCCATCCTGGGAAGTTGAAGACTCTGGAGCCAAATTGCCACACTTACAATTGGAAGAGGTTAGCTGCGCAAGTGGCCTATTATTGTAAGGAGTGCCTGGTCTGTAACCATATGAAGCCAAATTTCCAGCCACTAGTGGGGTTATTGGTACCATTTCAAAAGTCTGAAGGGCCTTGGACTTCTTTATTGGTGGATTTTATTATGGAATTACCTATATCTGATGGCTACGATGCTATCATGGTATTGGTGGACTGTTTTACAAAGTTCGCCCAATTTATTCCCTGCAGAACCATGGTAACTGCGGCTGATATGGCTAGGCTCTTCATCTCTCATGTGTTTGCTCTTCATGGGGTCCCCCAAAAAATAATTAATGATTGTAGGCCTCAGTTTACCTCTGTCTTTTAGGAAGAGTTGTGCAAGACTCTTCATATTTGCCCCTGCCATTTGAATGCCCATCACCCCCAATCAGATGGTCAGACTGAACAAGTGAACTAGTGCTTGGAACAGTTCCTTCAGTGTTACACTGCCACGGATCATTCAGATTAGGCTTCTAACCTTCCTATGGCCCAGTTTATCTATAACACACTCAACATGCATCTTTAAGTTGTTCCTCATTTTTCTCCAACCATAGGTTACCCCGCCTTCGACATGGATCACAGCTGTGGATCCAAAGTCAAAGCCTTGGTAGACTTTGCTAAGGCTATCAAGAAAGCACCAGGGGGTTTCCACGAATTTGGAGGTGGCAATGCAAGTTTATAAGGAGAACGCTGATGGAAAGAGACGGGTAGGTCCTGCGTACAAGGAAGGGGATCTCATGATGCTTAATGCTAAAAACATCCTTATCAAGCAACCATGCAAAAAGCTGGAACCAAAGAAGAATGGTCCTTACCACGTTGTCAGAAAGGTGAACCACGCCTCATAACAGTTGGATCTTCCTTTTTAGTTTCAAATCTTCTCAGTCTTCCATGAAAGAAATTTTACGCTGTTTGAGGGCCCCATGAGAGACTCTTGAGTCTTATCTCATGGATGGGGCTCCAGAGTTGGAAGTGGAGGATATTGTAGCCTCATATAGAGTAAGAAGAAGGTGTTTACCTAGTATCCTGGAAGGGATTTGATACAGCAGAAAATAGTTGGGTACCAGCATATGACTGTGCCCATGCCCAGGATCTGATCAAAGTATTTCATGAGCGTTTCCACAAGGTTTCAGGACCCAAGTTGCAGCAAACCATTGCTGCCATGAGCTGGCTCCAGCCCATAAGAACTTTTCCTTGGCAAAAGCCCTGGAGGGGGGTGGAGCCTCAAAAGAATGAGAGAGTAAAGGCTTGGCTCCATGCATAATTTAGGCACAGACTGTAAGGATAAAGCTGGTCATCAGGATGCCAAAAAGGTTAAGTTAACATGCCTACCAGACCTGAAACATACCCTAGACCAACTCTGGGTACAGGCAAGATATGCCCAGATTGTTCCTGGGAATGTGTGTGATGGTTGGCCTGGAATTACAGATAGGGCATTAAAACGCACCAGCTATGTTCTTAATCTGTATGGTTCACTATGGTTGTTTGAGGAACAGGGGTTCAAATCCTGTTCCAGTTTCAATATTACCAAATCAGGTCGAGTCCAGTTATAATCCATAACTTGAGTTTGGTCACTTTTTAGTTACAGGACCCTGGCCAATGGTAGCATGTGCCTATTGGTGCACTTAGGCTTAGAACCACTTCTGCCAACTAACAACTCGCCCTCATTGCTTAAGTATGTTTCTATGAGACCAACTTTCCTTGTTGGTCAGGTTCTAACAATAAATTCCCCATAAGTTTACATTTTTAATATAGTTCCTTGGACAAATCTGTGTGTAGACCTCCTTGGGGAGGTCTCCAACAACGTTGGTCATTTTAATATATTAAAAATATCTACCATATCTGGTGCACCGCTGGGCCTTGGTCCCCTCCATATTAAGGCACCCAAGCATTCCAGCACCGATCCCCACTTGGTTATGGACTCCTCTTTTGGGTCCACCCAAGTATTGTTGTTTATTTTTTATCAAAATCTATATACTGAATTGTACACCCTTGCCCTGGGTTACTTTGGCTCTGGCACCCTCAGCGGTGCTCTGTTTACCATCTTACTAATGACTGGTTCCCAGGAAGTGCAGCTGTGCATCCTGCACCACCTCTCTGGGAATGGAAGAGTTGCAGACACTCTCCTTAAAATTATTTGAGGTGGGTTGACCTTGGGACAAATATACCACACCGAGAATTTTTCTAGCCAGTACAGATTTGAAACTCAAAACCTGCACTTAGGGTGGAAGCAGTTTTACCTGCTCGGCTAATTACCCTCAGACACTCTCCTTACAATATCTTAGGAATAGATTTATATTCCAAAAGGCATACATCTTAATATTGTTTTACTTATAATTCAACAAATAGATTTATAATGATGCAAATATATTTTATTTAGTAAAGCTGAGTGTATCAAATATCTAAAAAATATTTGAGGTGGGTTGACCTTGGGACAAATATACCACACTGAGAATTTTTCTAGCTAGTACAGGTTTTAAACTCAAAACCTGGACTAGGATGGAAGCAGTTTTACCTGCCAGGCTAACACTCTTATTAAAAAAAACTCCATACTTTATTTAAAATAAATTTAAGGGAAAGTAAGAGGGGGGCGGAATACAGGCGATTCAGCCAAGGGTAAAAAGGACTGGGGGTTCAGGTCACTAGAGTTCTAGCACCTCCGACCATTGCTGATCAGCAATCGCCATCACTAGCCACGGTTCTAGCATTGGCGGGCTTACAGGCCATTCAATTCTCAGTCAATTAGTTGCCTCATCGCATATGATGAGAGATCCAGCGGGGAAAGCCAAACGTGTGGCTTTATAACACCTGGGGATTAGGCGCGAAAAATTTTGAGATCTGATGGAGTTGATCAGAAATAATCCAAATGGTCTTCAATACCAAACCTCTGTGGTGGGGGCGCTCGTTGCTCAAAACCTTGGTGACAAGTGCACAGTGAATTACCCATAC